>MU832735.1:0-67852 GCA_029204225.1 Diphasiastrum complanatum
ACATCACAAGCTGCCTCCAAATGTGCTAACATAACACAAAAGTGCACCGCAATTTGCTTATAACAGGCTACTTGCAAATGATCATAATCATGGTGAGCTGCAACTCGATCTTGGCCAATAAAAATTAGCCTACACTTAGTATAATAGCAGCATTCCACAAATAGAAACTTCAGAGGAAGCTGATTTGTAGAAAAACCAGAACTTCAACCTCATAAACTCTTCAAGAATCCAGGTCCTTCAGTCCCTGGTATAGCTGTGTATGTAAGCAGATGTTGCGAAACTTACAAAAAGTAACATATCACACTTCACTGCCATGCAGTTTTTTTAGGGAATGAAAACAGATTCTGATGTGAGAAGATTTGATGCTGCCACTGTCTTCTTCAGGCATGGAATTGGAATTCAGAAGCTTTGAAAAGCAAGGAAAAAGCAATGTGGACATGAACGAAAAGTATTTGTGATTTTGTAAAAATATAAGAACCCAGGGAATCAGTTTGCACCATGAACATAGCTCCTTAAAATAAACAGGAAACTTTGGGTACATAGGAGTGTACCAGGAGGCCATGAGTATAATCACCAAAAATGCCAAACAATTATGCATCAGCAACAACTCATAGAATCTCTCTTTTGATAGCTGCTGCAAAAGCCAAAATGACAAACTTATTTGTCAAACTCTCTCTGGCAGACGAGGAACAACCTTTGAGTACCCCCTCAATCAAGATCCTCCATATTGCACTAGCTGTGCAACCTCCAAATTACATAAAACAAAAATAGTTTTTCATAACACAAGGCATCCTTTGATGTTCAACATTTGGTTAGTGTACGAAAAAGTACCATGTTGGAAATGGAGACCATCCACATCTCTAAACGTCCAACCTGTGCTCTTGCAAATGGCAACGAGACCTTCAATATTATGGCTTACGCTTGACATAGGAAAGATAAGGATCCTGAGCTGCAGTCAACACATCTGGTCTATCTGCTTGATTGTAGGTTAAGCATCGCCTTATAAAATCCTGAACAACACCACCACATTAATACGTTTATCAAGTTCAATAGATCTTGGCCAAAAAATATACAGCAAAGAAATGAGTTCACCTTAGCCTCAGCAGAGACGCTAGGCTTGGATGGAAATTCCACTCGGTTTGCCTTGACAATAGTATCCTCACGCAGAATCCTCTCTTGAGTTTGTTCATGACCAAATGGACGTTTTCCATAGAGCATTTGGAAGAATAGAACTCCTGCTGACCAGACATCGACCTGCCAAGGTACAGAAACGCTCAGAAAGAGCATCACACAGCTCATGATTAATTGCCAGATTCCACAAAAGACAGTAATAAGCTGCCTCGCTAGGGAGTTGAAAATCTGGCACCTGGTTAAGGTGCTGGTCCTATGGCTCCAGTTCCTATCCGGTGTCACTCTAGTTGGAAGTTAGCTGCTAAGAGAAGCTCCCAATCAGCTTTTCCAACCTCCATATAAGCTTGAAGTTAAGGCAAATACTAATAATTTCAAAGCATCCAATCAGACATCAAATCTCCTAATAGCACAACAGGCATCAACCTCCCACTTTTCCTTACAAAAGGATCTCCTTAGTTTGACTGGTAACCACATTGACTGTTGAATCAAACGTTGGCAAAACTTCCAACAATTCAGAATACAATTTCTTGCTACCAGTGCAGGTGTATTGATCTATTTGAAGCAACCGTTCCTTAAAACTTGGTCTTCCAAAAAGAGCTCCCTTGCTATGAGATGAAGCTTACAATCTAGGATCCTGAAGCCCTTCCAGTATTGGAGCTTTGAAAATTGATCAAAATGAGAGCTGTCTCTTCACTTCTGAAGTACCTTTAAGACAGATTAACTTGAACAATATCAAACAAAAATGTTTTCTTCAGATAAATTCTCTAAATCCAGCACCATTTGAGCCTCTGCATAATGTTTTGTGGAATTAGGAAAATTGGATAAAAAAGAGCTCGTAGATGGGTAAAAACAGCATTTGATTAAGCAATATTTGTTGAATCAACCCAGACGTAATCTCTCAGCACTTACAGGAGCAGGGAAAAAACCCAAAATGCAGGAGAGTGAGACGCAAGTCTTGTGGACTACAAGTTGTAGGCCCTATTGTACAATGGGTGATTCATCATATCCGAACATGAGATGCCAGCCAAATTCAATTTCAATGAGAAGCCAGTGTAAAGAGGCAGGCATCAGTTCTAAAAGACACATTAAGAGACTCTATGGTTAGGCATTCATGCCACGATTTTCAAGTTCACAAAGGAAAATGTTTGAATCTTGGCCAATTGGGAAGATATGTAATCAGAGAGCAACTAATGTTTCGCCAACGGACTCATGATGCCCTAAGGAACCCCAAAAAATAGCTTGTCTACAAGTTCACCAAAAACTAGGTTGATTGTTTTCACAAGTAGTTCTTTAAAACATTGTATATGTTTGCAGGATAGCGTCTTCAATCCTTATGCATATGTGCAGAGGTATTTGAAAGCATAGTGGTTGTTACGCACATCATTGCACTGCCAATAACAGCTTCAGGAACAAATACCATTCTGAAGAGCTTTCCCAATCATATCACAGGAAGTTGCACTTACAGAGAGAAGATAATCTTGCAATTAACTACACAGATAAACATTATGCAAAACGCCTAACTAGAGTTGTGAAATTCAGCTAAAGGATATTCTTCTTCGAGATCCTCATATTGTTCTTCCTTCCAACTTGGTGTTGACAACCTTCTCAGTCCTCCTTTGCACCAAGACATGGACTCCACTACATCTTCCACTCTAGCGATCCATTCTTCACCCTTTTCTAAAATCCGTCAGTCAGTCAACATGGAAATCCAGCTTCCTAGCACTTTGCACTTATAGAAATCAACATTTGGGTCCGTCTTCAAGGAATGCATTCTGCTATTCATTGCTACTCTATTCCCAACATATTTCAAACCATTGTACCACAGTGCAATTCTGCGAGGTGGCACATAACTAGTTATCTCCCAAGCATTACAAACCTCCATTTTTAAGCTTGAATGCATAGTTTAATCAAGTCCAGCAGTACCTGTGCTTTGATGTTCCCTACCACCCTTCAAAGAATAACAGCTTCACATAGACAAATGGCATTGTGTCATGGAATAGCTTCCATACATTCACTGCACCTATAGCCAAAATGTTATGCCCATTACCTATTATATTCTTAACACTTTTGCAGCTTCTAAATAAGCTCAAAGTCACTTCCCAACGTGAAATACACACATTACAGTTGCAGGATACTTCTTTCTTCTCAGACCTTATGGAAGCCTCTTCTTCCCACTAAAGAACCTATTCATGGACATCAACGTAATCTGAAATATCACATGCCCAAACCCAGAGAAAGACACTTTGTTGATCATCGTAGGACCAGAAAAATCAAGCTTCAAAAATTTCCTCCATTACTAACAGTATATCACTCACCAAGATGTTGAGCAAGTGTTTCTATCCAGGAAAGATTGTATTAGCTACTCTTTCACCCCCAACTATTTGAAGTGTAGGCTTAACTGTAACTCATTTTAGTTAAATCATTGTGATCATAATTTTCATACCTCAAGTCCAAGACTCACTTTGGAACAACAATCCATTGAATGGTGCATTGTTCGATGTTTTATATCATAGACTCTGTCTGTCTGCCGTTCAGTTTTGCTTTTAGAACAGTTCTAACATCGTTTCAATTACTTGGAAAAACCTTCAACTTAAACCGAACAAAATACACATTTTGAACTCGGAGCATTCTAAGTGTATCTAAGCATTCTGAAACTTGTAGGCACATTGACCATTTACACTTCCTTAGTAGACATTGAATGGTTTGTTTCAGTCTTTGATTTTCTCGTTAGCCTCTTCTGGCACTGGCTGATACAAAGTTTGCAAGATGTCTCTTAAGAATCTTTTCTTGTACAATTAAACTTTTTGTTGAAAGGTCATCAAATGTCTTTTTCTTTAGCTTGAGCCTAGGAACTCTTTTTCATACATTTGCCAATCCAGTAAACTTGTATGCCAAGGTTTTAAAAGGAAGGTGTGAACAACATTAAAAATAGGCTTTCTTGACTTGATAAAATCGTTCAAAGTCGTTAACTTGATCTTAGTACTTTCTCTTCAACATCCCTATAACTTGAAATGACTTCATTATCAGGTCAATCAATGCAACATTCCTGGGAAACCCAGGTGTCGCTTACACTGAAGAGCATTTGTAGTAAAAGGACTAGAGCTGTACCTTCGAAGATATCAATGGAGTCTTGCTGATTTCAAAACACTCAGGGGGTAAGTACCTGTGTAAGTGCAACAATCCATCCAAGTTCCAACAAATATGTTAGATGTTAGTGGAGAATACAATATACTAAATGTGTAGAGACATGAGACATTGTTTTGCTTTCACATACATTCACAGCATTCCTACAATTCGACTGTTGGTTATCAAGAGAGTGAATAAATTCTCTAGTCAAACAACAGCCACACTTTAAAAAATTATGATACCGACCGTTGCTTTGCAGTCCATTCAACCAGGGATACAACATTCCAATTTCAATCTGATCTTTAGAGAAGGGGAATAAAAAATGGATGTGAATCCAAACAAAAGGAAGCAAATCACCTTGAAAAGTTATATCATACCAGTATGTTCCCGCACCTTGAGATGTTAACTCCATCCCCTGTGAACCAATCTCATTTTCTACTATTTTACTAAGTCCAAAATCGGTCATCTTGGCAACACCCACTTCATCAAACAAAACATTGCCAGGTTTCAAATCATAGTGGATAATGCGTTGGGAACGCTTGTTTAAGTACGCAAGACCAGAAAAAAGCTGCACCAGTATACTGCGTGCTTCTCTTTCAGGTAATATGGGTGATGATTTCAGGACTGCATCCAGGTCCTTCCCTGCGAACATCCAGCCAAATCAGAAACCTTGCATTGATGTTTTGCAACACAAGATATTCTTGACAAAGTACTCAAAATTTTAAAACACCACGCTCTCTGCGCTGTTAGAAACTTGCGAAAAAAACTGCCCATTGAATCAAGCAAACATGTTTTGAAAAATATAGAGCAAGACCTGGAAGTGTTCTATATTATATAAAATATAGAGAAGACAGTTCAAGACTGATTGAGATTAGGTGTGATGTCGGTGAATAAAGAAAAACTAGGTATCGAATTGTCAGCATACCATCACAATATTCCAGCACAGTGCAGAATGTGTTGTGGTCGATCTCAAAAATATCCCACAAACGCACAATGTTCGAGTGGTTCAGATTTTTATGAATGTTGTACTCTCTAATTGCATGGCGTATATAGCTCTGCTTCTTCTCTTCACTCCATTGTGCATTCAGGCTATGAAGCTTGCAAGCCACATATCTGTATTCAATCATATCATATGCCTGGTCCAGCCTTTCAATATTTTCATTGTCAGAAATAACTCGCTAACAAGAAAATCAAGATCTGACATTAAATCAGTGTTAGCAAAACTTATGAAGACCGTTATGTGGCCAAAACCTTATGCCAATTACATCCTATCTTGTGAAAATTAAAATCAAAACAAAATGAAATTTATCCAGTTTGACCATCCAAATCTACTATTCTCAATGCTTTCAAAAAGAGTGACCTGGTGAAATGACCATAATTTCAACCATGCTTAGCAATGAGAACGAACACAGCTTGAAGAAATGAAAAGGAGATACTGTATGTGGAATACTCATGTAAACTAGACTGATGATCACCTTGTAAACTTCACTGAAACCACCTTTGCCAAGAAGATTTAGCAAGGCATAACGCTTATGAAGTATTGGGAAATTATTAAAACGAGATCCATCTTCATCCCTGATACGTTTCAACTCCCGTACATGGCGAGCCTTCTCTAACTCATAGCGATCTCTATCTTTCAGAACTGCATCTTCTTCCTGAGAATTTTGAAAATATGGCGATAAGAAAATCATTGGCCAGTAAGTCGAAGGCACACTTGAAATATCAATTATCACAAAATCGAAAGTAATTGAAGAACTAACAAAATCAAAAGGTAGATGGAGTTATTCATAACAAAAGAGTTCTGGGCTACACACGTGCAACAATCTTAGAAAAGATGGCAAGCTCATTTCCAGCATGCTACTGCACAAAAGGGCCGGCCCATCGGAAAGAATATTCGTTGAATCTTCTATGTGATAAAATGATAGGTACTTACACGCTTTATACCAAGAAGACGACATCTATACATTTCTTCTTTAGCAAGAAATTCCTCTTCCCCTATCCCTTGCTCAACATCATTTCCTTCTGCCTTTTCTGGAAACGAATAGAACAAACAATAATGTTAAATCAACCTCCCCCCAAGAGCAATTCTCAAATAACTTTGAGATACACCAGCAAGCCAAACAAATTCATCACAAAAAAATTAAAATGCTCTTGCAACCATGCAACTTATCATGAGTTAACAATTGGGCCTTTGAGGTAGATAAAATTTATGTGTAGCATATACACAAAGGGTAGCATGAAGTAGAAAATGCAGCTGACAGCATAGAAGAGAACATTAAGAGCATGTTAAGTGCCACTATGTGAAGCCCAAGAGCAGCCAATTCAATGTACACCTATCATAAAGCAACAATGCATGCTAACAATCAACGAACTTTATGCAAATCACAGTACAGAGAGGAAAGCCTCAGAATTTAGTAGATCATCTCCAGGAGTGGATGATCATAGACATTAAGTAGAACCAACACGACAGCCATGCATAATCCTTAAGAAAACTGTAGAAAAGATATGTCCGCGCCTTCCATTTTATAATAGGGTACTGTGTACAAAATACTTCAAGGAAAAACACAAATCCAGGTTTCCAACTCCTTTCAAGGTCAGTCTTCAAAATATATTGATAAAATATGGACAAATGCATGCAAACAACTGAGTGGCAAAACATAGAGTCAAATGATGTACCAGTGTGTTTTTTCTTCAGCAATTTTCGTTCTTTTTCAATTGCCTCCCTCTGTTCCATCAGAGTCCTCTGTAAAAAAGTCACCGTAGTAGATTTAGCATAAGTTGAATCAAAATATGACTGAAATCTACACAAGACTAAATTCAATTTCCTATGTACTGCAACTCTTGCCAGAACTATTATTGAAACTGGTGTAAGCATGATGGTAAAATACTACTCTTTGCTCCTGACAAACAAGGACTTCAAATCAAAACCTGGTGTTTGGCATGACCTTGCCAAACATCATATGGAACGTGGAAAAAGTCCAAAATTCTGTATGAAACATAAACAGGCATCTGTGTGCTTCAAATAATAGATGCACTAAGTATCAACAATACATATTTACAACTGGCCAAAGTTGAAATTGGGTTACAGAATACATTGTTATCCACTTTTCCACTTGTTTACACATTTGTTTAGACCTGGCTTGCACGCTCATATGCATACCCACACCCACACACATATGTCACTTGATATTCTTACAAAAAGGCACCTAAGCATAAAATAAGTCTGCACTTGAATCACATACAAGACGAGCTTGAAAATCTTTTTGAGCCTGACCATCTTCCCAAACCTCTGACATGACGGTCCCTGCTCTGCAAAGATAGAATTTAATATAAGAACCCAAAACATGGGGAAATAAAAGCAGTGTCGCAAATTGGTAAAAGCCAAGCAAGCCTGCCTTAGTTTGATGGTATTACATAGTTCATTCACTGACGTAGTAAAAGATTTGCAGCCTGCATCAATATTCTAAAAACAACGATTTGAAAATTCAGACTTGAAATTGTCAAAAGTATGAGCACCGCAAATGCACAGGGGGCAAATAGCAGGTGTGCAGCATACCTCATTATGCCAATATTTCCGATCCTAACAGAATCTTGTCGAATCCTCAATCTAGCCTCCTGTCTCTCACTCTTGGCAACTGCTATCAAGAGATCTGAGACCACCTTCAACCGCTGTATCAAGTTAAGCCTAGATTAAAGGTTGTGGATTGACAGTCTGTTTCAATAGGCAGCAACACTAAACTTAAAACTGAATGAAGAATTTATTTTGCAAACTACTAGTTCTACAGAGTTTCAGGAGATTCTCGTAATATTGTCCACTAGAAAAACTTCTGCACCTCAATGTTTTACTTCTTAGTTAAATGCAAACATAAAGAGAAGATTACCTTGCCAAAATTTCAAGGGTATTTAGCAAAATTCATCATAACCATACATCATGCGATGTTAGGTATGATTGCAAAGGATATCTTACTGTGACTCTACTATCTATGTACCATGAACAATAAATATGCTTATGACCTTTCAACCCAATAACTGCATGACATAATCACCAATTCAGCAACACATGATACAAGGCATCATTGTGCAGATCCTACATAAATTCACCCGAAACAGTCAACATACAACAACACAAGACCAGTCACTGTTGTTTTTATGATGCTAAGTTTGGCCTGCAGCCTGATTTCTCTTCAAGAACTTTCATTCACAATCAACAACAAATTTGCTGGTTTTAAGATCTTAAAAGTAGCTAAATCAAGTGAACTTTTCCTGTTGATGCGCTTCAACTCGTTGGGATGTTTTTTGGCTCATGATTTGGTATTTTCTACCAGGAGTAAGCGAAATGACATATTGGAAGGGGAAAATCTCCACAGAAATGGAAACTGAAAATGAAGGTAAGAGGACAGTACCATAAAGAACTGTGCCAACCTTTGCCAGGGACTGGAGTATGCATTATTTTGCACAGCAATTGGTACTTTAGCTTGCAAGGGTGTATAACTTAAATTCAAGAATTTATCTCTATGAGAAAATAAACAGCCAGCTATAGTTGACCCTGCCTTGCAAGAGGCTGAACTATGTCATGGCTCCAGGCTGAGTACATTTTCTTTTGTCATAAAGGCATGTACTCGTGCATATGCTTGTAAGAAGCCATAGAACTACAATAAAGAGAAATGCAGTTGTATACTGCAATGGTGTTATAGTGGAAAAGGATCTTGGATAGCATGTCAGAAGCAAGGCCTCTGTTTTGTGGATTCCCTTGATGCAAGCAGAAAGGCCCCTTGTGCAAAGGCATGACTTGACTTCTATCTCTTCAGTAAGAAAATTTAAGGTCGGAAGACAAACAGCAGGTCATGAAACCAGCAATGTAGGTGATATAATTCAAGAGAACAAGAGGGATATACACAACTCATTGGGGACAAGAAATTTGTGCCTAAAAGTTTCAAGAATTTTTTTTTTAGTAAAGTTGATACCGTCTGCTCCCTTTGTTGATGAACTTCCTTCATTTCCTTTAAATCCTGTAACACCGAAGACATCTATAGTGAATTTACAACTTTTCAACAAGCCTCCATCAAGCAGAAGATTCCTTTGGGGTTACTAAATGCATCTCCAAAAAATGCCAATTTATTCCATCATACCTGTCTAGCATTTAAAAATTCGGTTACTACCACTGCCTAACAAGACAGACAAGGATTATTCAAAATGGTTTACCTTCTCATTTTGCTCATACTTATGTTGATACTCCGTAGAAGCCTGCTGAAGTCTATCGCATTCCTCTCCAAGAGATGCACACCTACTTTTCAGATATGCTACTTCTTCCTGTAACCAATTATGACAAAACAACACATAAACTAGTGAACTGGAAAAGTTACAAACGTAGTAAAAGAAAACACACAAACATACCAATCAAATGAATAATACTATGACAATGGCAATAACGAAACTGTATTGCTGAGCTGAACTGAACTCAAAACTCAAAACTTGCTAGAACTGACAGAAAACTGACTATATTATCCAATACCTGAGCATAATAATGCTACAGGTTTCTTGATACTGTCCAGGGATCGAATCAGGGTTAGGTCCGCAAGTCACTATTTAAGGCCCAATAGATGAATAAATGGCAATAGTACATGCTTAATCACTGAATGAAAGGCCCAAGCCCAATTCACATAACTGCCAATCATATGTTTGGAACTCTCCTCCCTCGTCAAAAGAGGCTGCATTAATGTGAGTATAAAGAGGAAAGAAGAGTCATAAAACGCGACCATAGAAAACGACACTGTAGAAAATCTCGATGCACCATAGGAGTTGTAGCAGCACATAATGATAGAAATGGACATATCAGTGCTGCACTAATGAATGCATTGCAGTTAGCTATGGACCACACCGCCAAATGGAGGAGGAATGACAAAGATAAGCATCAGACCAACCATATGTTGGAAGCATGCGACAACTCCACTGAAAAATGAAAGTTGGTGCATGATTATACATGGTCTATCAAACTATATGTACGAATTGATATCACCTGAGAAGAATAATGACCACATTATAAAAGACCACTGCCATAACAATACTGTGACCAGAGCTTGGTGTGCCGCAAATGAGACGTATTGCGAAATAAAGGTATTTGTATCAATGGCATGGAAAAATTCAAAAAGCCTTCCAGCATGTATAGGGCTATAATATAACTTACAAGGCAGCAACAAAACTACTGAAACAATGTAGCAACTTGGAAGTAGAACTATACCAGAACCATAGTTCCCAGGAACGGCACAGAACCATGAGGAACAGTTCCATACCGTTCCCTAGGGTTTTTTTTTTTTCCAAACCTTTAAAGCCCCCCTTTAAAGCCCATATTATAGCCTAATATACAGCCCGTAAAACCCCTATTACTTAGGAACGGTTCCTAAAACCATTCCTTAGGAACAGAACAGCTGTTCCTAAGGAACGGTACTGTGGCCATTCCTAAGAAAATTTTGTTAAGAAACGGCCTTCTATGACCAGGACCAACGAGATGGCATCATAAAGAGAACTACTGCACCATCGAAGAAAAGTGCCCCAAAACTGTAGTTATGAGATAAGAATGCGTGAGTAGTGTGCATATGTACCAATACTGTCATGTGACCTCAGCAACGACTCTGTCGTGGCTATCCAAAGCAAAATTGTCTAGGGATGACACGGTGTCTCACAAAGCAAAGAGATCAATACACTTATGATCCACAGATTCCAAATGGATGAAGTACTACAACAACAAGAACAAATAATTATCGGACCATCTCGAATCCCGACATAAGTATGAGATGTGTTGTACAGAAAGTATAACAAGCCAAGTGTATGGGCAAAACATACGTCAGCTCCAAAAAAAAGATATCCTTTCCTTCTCAAGTTGGGCCATCTCCAACTATCCTTGAAGCAAGGGAATCTGTTGTTTTTCCTTGAGGTGCACACTGTGTAGGCTAACCTGCAATTGCTGGACGTACTTCTACAATACCGCTTCATGTGACTTCTCTCAGCTGCGTGGCAGCCTTGTCCTCATGTTGCTTTGAAACCAGCAGTTCATTTTTCATCTTGATCAACTTCTGAGCCATGATGGACCCATAGCAACAACAAGAAATGTGTCATGCTAGGCATACAGAATGTGACAGTTAAGTAGGAGCAAGAGGAAATGTATCTATACATACCAATATTCGCCAACCGAATCACAAACCAAGAATACTCTCAAGAAGCTGCAATAATGAACTCTATTTAACAAAGGAATCTGATACCTGCTTTATGAAGTTTGAACTACGAATGACATGTAGCGGCTGAAGAAAATGTTGGAGAGTTTACATCCCCAAACCACCATATAGAACAAGAACACCACATGATGTACCTATGAGGACCGGTGCTATATGTAAGGCATCAATGGCACTGCTTTGATAGCCAGACGTAGCAAGCCATATACCATAAATGCCAAATAAAGGTTCCACATGCAAGCATGTGACAAGAACTTATGTGCAATGGATAAATAAGGAAATTAATATAAGAACCCTACCATCAAATACCAAACTCGAGAATCTTCCAAAGGGTGCCATAAAAATGTTGTTGTAGAAAAGCCATGCCAGTCAAACAGACAAGGAAGTTTAGGCATCAATATGAACTAGTAAATGAACGTATACCAAAGGGATATCATTGCAAAGAAAGATATTAAACTCTATTCATAAAGACCAAGAATGTCAAGTGATAGTAGGAAGGGGACACTTCTAACATAGAAGTCCATCCCAAGGGAGCTCTATGGACTATGAAATGTGACACTTGTGTATAGATTGTATGTGACATTGGACGATTGTGATGGAGATACAGGTGAAATAAAAAGAGGACTAGAGAGGTAGATGAATGATGGAGCCCATGAAGAATACAAGTATGGAGAGACAAAGATAGAAGCTTATATCTCTCAGATGAAGTTCGCTCGTAAGATGCTCAATTGTAATCAAGATACATACACTAAGTAGCATGTCTCATACAAGTAGAACACAATTAACCCATACTAGAAGATGTAAACAACATACAAGGAGTGCTAAAATAGAAAATGTTTCAAAAATAGTAAGCGCAAAAAATGTACTTACTAAAAATAGAAAAAAATTCAAAACTAGTAAGGGCAAAAAATCAGGCGAGTAATAGGCTGTCCAGAAATGGCAGGGCGAGTAATCGCTCACACGTGTGGCAAAAAATAATGCCAATCGTAAGCGTACTCCCAAATAGCCGTATTTATAGAATGTCGCCAATGACACCCAAATGTTGTGATAAACAAACCAGGAAAAGGCTCCGAAAAAATCAGTAATAAAAACTCAACATTCAGTGAAACAAAAAGCTAGATTTAACACTTGACTCAAGAGACAACATGACTCAAGAGACACCACTTGACTCAAGAGACAACATGACTCAAGAGACACCACTTGACTCAAGAGACAACATGACTGAACTTCTACAACACCTAAATGAGATAAACATGATGTATAGAAGATGTGCAAGAACCTCTGAATTGGACCTACTATATCTCGACTTGTAGATATCCAAATTGAAACTGTAAAAGGAAGATGGAGTGACTATATAAACAAGAAGGAAGCATAAAGATCCTTAGAAAAGTATGCCAAATGTTAAGGAATCAGGATAAATTTGTCGGATAGCCTACCTCCCCACCTAGAGAGATTTTTCTTCCACTATCTCTAGATTTATACTTAAGAGTAAAAGAAATACATAATTGCTAGATATCTTACAGACTCAACTAAAACAAACCGACATAAACTACTAATATTGAATATTATACTAAATTCAGTATGACAAAAGATGAAATAAGCATTCAACATATATGAAAGTCAGTAGGATAACAGGACGCTTTATTTCAGAGTGCAAAATCCCTCTGCTAACCAAAATAGGTACAGAATCAGTGCACTTAAGCACTACGCAACTTTATTTACTTCTCATATCAGCCCTCACCATATGTAACTCTGCTCGTCCCTATGTGTACACTACAACGGTGATGACAGATTCCAGTGTCTACCAGAGTATGTATTCACCGTTCCACCTCTATTGATACTACGATCTACTGACTCCCTAACAACCCGTAATAACTGCTTTACAAATTAACCTACAATTTCATGATGCCCCACTGCAATGTCAACTCACTGTTGGAGAACTTGAGACCTCTAGCATACAGCACATACGTCATAACCACTGACTTCAAAACCACATGACCTGGGTTTCGAGTATGTGATCACTGGGTACGTGACCTCGAAGTGTGTCAGTCAGGTGTCTCTAATATATGGCGTCTCTGATCTCTATGCTAATCCCAGGTAGGAATATCAGTCTTCTCATCAAACTCAAGGACATCACAAGATCTTCTCCCATAAAAGAGGTGATCTAGAGCTGTGAGGTATGGCTTTGTTGTGTGTGGCCTAGACTGCTCTGAAGTAGTGGCATCTTGCGAATCATGAGCGCGGCACAGCGTGGATCCACATATGTGATGAGAGAACGTAATGTGACTGGGAAATCTCTAATCCTGAAAAGATAAAAGAATCTCCCTCTAATCTCATAATATATAGAACATCTGAAGATAACGTGATCCCCCCTAAACCCTAAACTCACAAACACACACCATGTCTCATACAAGCGCGCACACACACAAATCCTCTCTCTCTCTGTCTCTCACACTCTCTGTCTCTTCCTCTCTCTCTCTCTCACACACAAATCACCACACACACGCACATCTGTGCATACACAAATCAACTAACCCACACACACACACACACAATCATCACACACACACACACACACACACAGAATTGATCACACACACACACACACAATGTCATCCATAGTACAAAACTGGCAAAGTCTCTCCGCTCAAGGTATACTCTAAAAACAGCCCCCGTCTCAATTGCAAGCTAGTGTGAAGAGACTCTGAGCTAGCCCAAAAGGAGTTTGAGACCATGCAAAAGACCAGAGTCTAGATAGCGAGGTAGAATCGGTAAACCAATTGTGTCCAACTCCAAGCAATGAGTCCGATAAAAGTCAGTTTTGACACCCAACTCACCATGCCAAGTATGCTTACTATAATCTTCGTAAAGGAAGTGGCAGATATACTAATGAGAACCAGCAAGAAAACACGAGTTGGAAATGCCAAATGTATCAAGTAGGCGAGAACACTAAGAATACCACGAGAGCTGATATCCGTGAGAGTAAAGATGTTGTGAAGATGTAAGTGCTAACCAAGAGTATCGGATCTTTGTAATTGGGCATTCCATAACTCACTAAATATAAGTTAGGAGCTGAAAGGTGATGAAGTGGTGTGACTGCAAGCTCCGCAAGGATGATCTGGTGGGGAACTGAGGGCTTAGCTCAAATGATACGTGATAACATCTGCATACCTCTTGAACTGGAAAAGGGAAGAATATCCCTTCCCAAGTCTAGGCCCACCTCATACAAAAGATGGATCCAAAAAAAAGAACTTCCAGTGGTTGGCTGTTGAATATAAGCTCTTGACGTTGCATAAAAGCCCTGAAAGTGTTGAACGCGATAATCTTGGTCTTCAAAATTATCTCTCAAACCCCAGTTGGTGCAGAAAGTATGGAGACTATCCAACTGTCTCTAAAGTCCTCTCTAGTCGATGAAACCAAAACCACATCATCTGCATATAATAAAATAGCAATCAAAATGTCCCCAAGTCTACAACCTACACCACCACATTGATCAATAACCCTCTCCAGCTCGTCAATTTAAATCCCAAAAAGAGTAGGTGAAAGCAACCTTGTTTCACCCCAATGGTGCGCAAGATCTACTCAAAAATACCCAAGTAACTTCTAAAACAACCCAAGACCCTCTCATATAAGGACATATAGCAAGCATTGTGTCTGTGGAAAATCCCAAATCACGGAGCCTCTAAATAAGCAAAGCGCGTGGAACGGAATCAAAGGTTCTTCGAAAGTCCAAGAAGCAACAAAAGACCCTCTCACATCTATGTCTGGCTTCCTCAATGATAGCTCTGAGAGTAAGGATATGATATGTGGTAGATTGATGGGTCCTGAACCCAAATTGACCAATAGCAAATAGTCTCCTGGATTCTGCTTCAGAACTCACAGCTGACTCTAAAATCGTGCCATACAGCTTCGCAATCACATGACCAATCATGATAGTACAGTAGTTATCAAGCCTCATGGGATCACCACATGGAAGACATGCAAATGAAGGTGATGGCACTCACTATCATACCACGGTGACGAATGGGGCCGATATGCAATCAGTGGACGGGGTTCTGGGCTGCTCCTACACCCGAGAACCGCAACTTCCTAGGCATTGGGGGTAGACGGACTACGATCCAGGTATCTAACCTGGCCATCCCGATAAATAGCAAATCTGCCCGATGCATTAGCCTCTTGAAAAATTTATCCATTCTTCCACTTGGATATGTGTAAGGTCATCATCCAAGAAAACCCATGTGCCTTTCAATTTGGGTTTGAGCCTCAATACTTTTACTCATTCCTCTTTGGAAATGAAACGAATGATGAGAGTAGTATTGTCTTTTTTGATTCGCCAGGCTTTATCCATTCCATCAGTCTTGAAGCTCAAGGTAGTATCTAAAAAAACTTTAGCTTATTTCATGGCATCTTGAGCATCGGGAACTCCCCTAACTTGAACATTGAAAGTCTTGAATTCATATAGTTTTTCTTCCGAAATGGCAGCAGAAATAAAAGTGGAGTTACCTTCTTCTTTCTTGAATAATGAAGCCCAGGACTTTGTAGCTTCTTTGCGTTCACTCAAGTTCTTTTAGAGTTCAACGGTGTTACTTGTCATTGGGGGTGATACTCCTTCCAACGATTGGACCTTCTCCATGAGGGTCTTGTTATCTCTAAGTAGGTTCACCACCGCCATCTTGAGACTCTGATTTCAGACCGTAGAAAATCCACTTCAATAACCAAATTCGAAGATTCGTGAAGAAATTTGGATTGGAGTCACATGATCAAGAAGTTTATGTAAATTTGAAGGAGTCTTTTACGTAGTACTATCATAGAGATAAAATGCTTGCCAGGACATAAATGTCTACAAAGGCAATTATGCAAAATCTATAAAAGTGTTTCAAACTCAACAAAGTCAAGGAGCAAAATATATAGAAGTGTTTCAAATCCTTCGCCTGGATGCCCTAAAGTCTTGATTAGACCATTCAATCTGTGGTCTAATCGATAATTTAGGGCAGCTAGGCAAAGGATCAAACAAAGGGTAAACGAGGAGGCAGCAACAAAGTCTTATGATAAGTTAAAGAAAGGAAAAAATTTAACTTAGACAAAGAGTCAACAAATAGATTGTTGAACATGTGGCAAAATGATGCACTACATTTCTAGAGGGCATCATTTGATAAGTCTAAGGCCCATTCAACATATCCAACTGCAGGCATAGTTCAATTAGGCTATGAAGTCGTATGAAACAAAGTGAAATTGAATTCCATTGTTATGTACGAAGAGATCCACTATTCAAGATAAAGCCTGGTTCCCAAACAAAACAAATTGAAGGTGCAACAAATGACACTTTTTGAATGCAACAAACATCATGCTCCAAAATCTTTTGAACCAAGTAGCTATGCATGATAACATTTCTGATGGAAACAAATACAAGTACCTTCAAAGATGTATCCTCCTGCCCATTTGCAAGTGTTGGGTATGAAGGTGAAGGAGAACGCCTGTGGACCTTGTTTACTCCTCGACCTCTTGACCCACTCCCTCGTACTCTACCTCGACTGTTTCTCCTTTTACTAAATTCCTCTCGAAAATTGCTATCATCTTCAAAATCTTCAATAGTGATCATCTTTCCATCCGAAATTTCCTACAAAAAAATAGCATTAGTATGCATTGAAAACCCACAAAGAAGAAATTAACCACTATGAATACACACTTATCTAGATGCAACTACCCCAAAAGAATGTCAAAGACTACATTTTAATGTGAATGCAAGGCTCACAAGGCCTTGGTATGGGTGTGGGTGTGGGTGTGGGTGTGGATGTGTCCATGCACGCATGAGTGAGAACTATGAGTGCACGTGGTCAATATCACAAAGACTTAGCAACTCCGAAACATGCCAATTGTTATTGATGTATGCCTCAACAAGTGAATGTACATACAAATTACCTTTTGTGCGAAAAATATCACCCTAACCTTCTCGATACTCCTTGAAGCAAAATTCTAACACCACAACCTTTGCACCTTATGACATGAACCAATCAAACTACAACCCAAAAGTTTAAAAAAACCTCAATATCTTTTATTTTGTATCGTCCTTCCCATGCTATGTACACATTGTTAAAAAATTTCCCACAACTATTGATCTTACAATCTCTTTAATTATGTTATGTGAGGCATTAAATGCAAAGTTTTCCAGCAGCAATAAATGCTGTTGCAAAACTGCATCAAATATTAGATAAAAATGTTGTTGCACACAAAAGTTTGATACAATGAATTCACGTGGTACAGCTACCTTTACTACGAAATATGTTGAAATGGTGCTTGGTAACAAATGTTAATGCCATGCACGACACATGACCATTCTCTTGAATGGAGGTACTCTCAACTTGTCCAATAGCCCTGGGAAAATGAGGTGTAGCTACCAGTTTTATGAACAATATGAGACTCAACTATTTGACTATGCAAATGCCCAAACCAATCTAAAACTAATTCCAAAGGGCTCCCACATCTTGTGATGACATGATCCAATATAAACTATGAAATACTTGCGGACGTATTTTCTTGAAGACCATTGGCCTCAACCCATTTCATAACCTTATACGTTTCAGGGATTGTCATTTTTGTTCTTACTGCAACTTTCTCTCAGTCAATAAATATATTCCTTCCTTCAAAACTATTTGTCCCAACCACACTCCTTTTTGCACCACAAAAGTGCATTTTAATAGGTTCAAACTGATATCCAAACTCTCAGCATTTTTCCGAGCATCTACTGAGCTAATCAAGATGGTCAACTCTGAATACAATGTGAATATTGATTGTGAGTACTATAAGTTTTGTTCGTGAAGACCTTGATCGTGAATGAGTTCAATTTCTGACAATCAACACACTCCCAATTTCCCAAATCACCATTCTCGGTACAACATTTATACCATAGTTGCACTCGTGATTTGCGAATCGTGAATCGCGAATTGCAAAAAAAAAAATGTAAATACATTCAATATGGGTATCAGTACTAAGTAGAAAGAGAAAACAAAGAGGATTAGGAGTAAATGCGTCCAATTCCAGTATGTTTCAGAATATTTATCTGTGTACTATAATATACTGCATTGGACCTATAATATACTGAAACATACTGGAATCGGACCTATAATATGCATAGTTTCAAGTTCAATTTCAGTATATTATAGGTCGAATTCCAGTACATTGCAGGTCCCAAAAAAAATATGGGTGAAGTTGCATAAATACCCAAACTTATATTGAGCCCTCATATTCAGCCTTCAGTTTCTGTGTACTTATTAGTATAGCATCGACTTTTAAATCTATTGTATGCACAAAATATTAGGTAGCCCTCTCATGTCTTCGTAATCCCATGCAAAGACATCACCAAACCAACAAACAGATTATGATTTAGCTTTTTATATTCCTCCGAATGTGAATCTAGTTAAGATCTACTTCCATTCCCATAAAATACACACCAAAAGCTTATAAAACACGTTAGAATCATCGAGTGCAAGTTTTCCTTTTAGTAACTGACTTCTTCCAAAAAATTCATTCCCTAATCCCTCTGTACTAAAACTGAGTCAGCATCATCCATCACCAAAGATGGTATAGATTCAGCTTTTAATAAGTACACCAGAAGAAAGAGTTGGCCTCACATATTGGTCTCCCTACAACAAACTCCTTTCATGGCATTGTTTGTTACTTCTCTCCTTCTTGCATACGTCAAGGAGTTCTGAGATAAACACTAATTTTCAAAGCTTTTACTAGCCTCCAAGGCATTGGTCATTGAACCTGTTTGGGGTGGTTAGCCCAATAACTAACTTGAGGCCTTAGTTTTTCCCACGTTTCATCCTCTTTATTTGACTCACCCATCTTCCACTACTACTGGTATCATAATAGCCTAATTCTTTCTGGTAATCACCTAATTGGAGAACCAGTCTCAGGGAAATCTCACCCTAAACACTGGGAGCCCTTAACTGAGAACTGCACTGGCACAGGTCAACATCTGAGCCTGAGTTATAATAAAAAATCGACTTTCCTTTTCAATACATTCACACCTTTCTAAACATACATAGCTACTAGTATATCAGAATCTGCAATTAAGCTGGTTGTTTCACTTGTTTAAACAAATGAAGTACTCAAAAAACTTGACAATTTGAAATAAATGATTCTTTAAGAAGTGTCAAGAAATTTTGCTACAGTTGGCTTAATCCCTGTAGTGAACCTTTTATGATCAATATTACACTATTAAGCTCATATCCGATAATGCACCACTATGAATGTTGCTTCAACCAGAGTTGTAGCATGTGATGTTCTTCTTTAGAAGAAAACATAATTAGGCTACACATAATAAGATATGTGGCTATAAAGACTATCATTTCAACAATTGCAGCTTGAATAACAATATCATTTTAACAATCTTCTATAGAAACAAGGCAGATTTACTAAAAACAGTGTCACAAAAATCAATGAATTTTTTTTTTTTTATCCTTAATTGCTTGAGAACAGAAAGGTCCAAAAGAAATACCTCGTACAGGTCCAGTGTTCTTTCTCTAGTGCTTTCTGACACCTTTCTCTTCTGGGGATTTGGCTGTATCAAAAATTCACCATCGCCCTACACCATATAGTTTACACCCCAACATAATGCAATCGCATTAAGAATGGCAATCGATCACACAACATTTTCTTAAGCATGAATAATAATAGCTACTAGAATTGGGAAACTAATCTGCTTCCAAATGAAATAATAGCTACAAAAATTGGAAAAACAGATGATAGTTTTAACAGCTTACATTTGACATTAAAAGGCATTGCGACCTATGACCCAATCTTAATGAAAGACCTTAATCAAGCTACTTCAACTATGTTCAACTAGATTTCTTTAGAAGATCCTATCAAAGTTCACTGATATTATGATGCTGGACACGAAGTCTCCAGCCAATCGTTTGATTACAACTATGTTCACGCCCTTTCTTAAAAAAACCACACTAACATCACCGATCTCACCACTACAGAGCAACCATAGTGCCCATACAACCATATCCCGTCCCAGAAAAGAGATGCTTCGCCTAGTCAGAAAATCACTAAGAGCTCACGTGACAAGTGATCCAAATGACACAATTGATGGACCCTTCCTCATTTAACCACATCACAATTGCGCATAGCCATGCACTTCTTGTGTAGTTGCTCCAAGAGTCCAATCTAGGCAAAAGATTCTTGGGAGAGGGTTGAAAGCATTCAAATGTATTTATTAGGCTTCATTTCTAAGGACATAAATGTCAAAGAGTAGTATGTTACATCCACAACCATCGACAGCAACTACATGTCTTGCATTTAAAAATTTCTAGGGAGCTTAGGCTCTAACTGAGGTTATAATCGATGACAGTTATAGGCAGACTACGATAATCAGGGTCAATCAAGGGAGAACTAGATTGAACATTGTAGGGTTGCATGGCAAGTACTGATGATGTGGCTATAAATGTTGCCATGGTACTGTTAAACTAATATTTCAACAAATTCAAATCCATACATGCAACACGTTATATTTAAATTGGGCATTGATGAAATAGAAATGCACAACAACTTCAACATCGCAAATTTCAAACAACAAATTATGTAGATTTCAAATTGAAGATTGTGAATCAATAATTCAAAAGATTCAACCTAAATCAAAAAAAGAAATCTTATTCAAATTCATGCATGCAACACTTTGGTTATATTTAAATTGGGCATTGATGAAGTAGAAATACACAATAATTCCAAAATTGCAAATTACAGTTATACCTTAAAATTTCAAACAAGTTTGAAACACCAAATTATGTAGATTTCAAATCGAAATTGCAAATCAATAATTCAAAAGATTCAACCTAAATTCAAAAAAGAAAACTCATTCAATTTCATACATGCAACACTTTGGCTGTGTTGCAGCGGATCACGATCCGCTGCAAAAACAATCCGGGTCGTGCAATCTGGATCGCCAGAAACTCTATAAAGGAAAAAATTTGCAAATTTTTTTGTCATTGTGGAGGGATCCACAGCTAGTTGCAATCCAAATGACCAATGAATAGCAGCAGAAATACTGAGGCAGATACAAATGAAATGATTAGCCAATGTTATATCTGCAAATCCGTATCTGCAAAACCAATTTGCTTCAATATCTGATAAAATGACTAGCAGATGTTGGGGGTTAACTATCTGAAACCATAGTTGCACCGAATCGCGATTTGCTGGGTCTGGGATTAGCCAAAAAATAAATAAATAAATAATTTTTTTTTTTTTTTTTTTTTGGAAAAATAGCTTATGGCTGAAATTTTTTTAGGGGATCAATGGTCAAACCAGTGTTTTGCCTCTCAGAAGTGCAGTAGATGAGGCACAAACAGATCTTATTTTCAGTAGCTATCCGGTTGTCATTTGCTCTGGTTTTCAGTAAATGTTAATGCTACAGTTTGGACTATCAATTGTATGGATGATGATCACTTTTGCAATCGTTTCACTGGAGATGTAAGTGCAATGGCAGTTGGGGGCATAAATATTGGGCCCCTCTCGGCGCGCATTTGGACCCCATTTTTATCTACAGGGGGGTGGTAGCATTTTTATCTACAGTGTCTATATAGCAGGAAGCTCTAGGGGGTTCGGGGGGTGATAGCCCCTTGAGAAACGGGGGGTTCGGGGGTGGTAGCCCCCCGAGAAACAGGGGGTCCGGGGTAAGGCCTCGACGGTAAGGCCTCTTCATGATCTGGCCTTCCAACTCCCTGAGTGAAATCACACTTTTTGGTGTTTCGCACCTGAAACAGTCGGCAAACTACACAATCATAATCCCCTCGATCAGAGCTTACAGTCATAATCCCCTCGATCAGAGCTTTCATCTGATACCCATATTGCCTAAAAAAATTTCAAAAAAAAAAAAAATCGATTCTACACGATTCTGGGAAAATCCCGAATCGCGAATCGGGATCGCGATTCTGATCGCGATTCGGGAATCGCGCTGCAACTGTGTCTGAAACCAAGCAATAGAACCGCTCTTTTGAAATCCTTTCACATGATACCCCATATTGGCAGGTTTGAAATCAAAAAAACAAAAAAAATTTGCGTTCCAAGAAACCCTAATGGGAAATCCCGGATCACGTTCCTGAACGCGAAAATACACAATGGTGAAGTAGAAATACACAACAAATTGAAAGTCACAAACTACAATTATATAGTGAAATTTCAAACACAAAATTACACAAAATTCAAATCATAGATGCCCAGCGTTTCTGAAACGTGTTTCTGAAATTTAAAAAAAAATTCCAGGAACGTTTTGTTTTTTTTTTTTGGGGGCAATATGGGTATCAGATGAAAGCTCTAATTAAGAGCATAATTACTGTGTAATTTGCCGACTGTTTCGGGTGCAGGATGGTCCAGTTCAGGTGCATTAATCCATGTTGGGTTCTGTCAAGGATAAAAATTCAAAACTAACCTCTAGCCTGTTCGTTACGATCACAGATGGTCCCAGTAAGTGTGTTTTCGCTCAGGGAGTTGGAAGGCCAAATCATAAAGAGGCCTTACCGTCAGGGCCGAGGTCTACCGGCAGCCCCTGGACCCCCTGTTTCTCAGGGGACCGCCCCCCGAACCCCCTGAGTAGTTATTGAAAACCAGAGCAAATAACAACCAAATAGCTATTGAAAATAAGATCTGTTTGTGCCATCTACTGCACTTCTGAGAGGCAAAATGCTGGTTTGACCATTGATCCCCTAAAAGAATTTCAGCCATAAGCTATTTTTGCCAAAAAAAAAAAAAAAAAAAAAAAAAAATTTAACGATTCTGGGTATAGAAACGCGTTTCTTAGAAACGCGGTTTTAGAAACGCGGTTTTAGAAACGCGTTTCTGGGCATCTATGATTCAAATCAAAGATTGTGAATCGATAATTCAAAAGACATGAATTTCTATTGACTAATCAATGGCAAAAGACATAAGAAAATACAATCATAATGTTTTCTAAAAAATATCTACGTGTGAGTGATGTCTTATTCTCCAATTTCAACTATAATATCAATGTCCTCCTCAAAGCCCTGTGAATCCTCATCAATGGCTTCATCGACTTCCTTGATTGCTTCAAGGGTCTCTCCAACAATGAGCAGCTAATAAACGAGCATTTGTTCTAGCTTGAGCATCCCAAAGAGCATCTAGAATGTCGTTATCAATTGTTTTAATCTCTTCGTTGTTCATTAGGCCCTCTTCGTTGCACTCACTTAAGTCCTCTTCCATCTACAGTTCATCCAACTTCATATCATATTTCTTCACTTTGCTCAAGAAACACAAACCAACTTATTTGTTCCTTTTCCTTGTGTGAATCCTAGAAAAAGTGCCCCAACTCCTCTCACAAAGGGACGCACTAATTCCTTGACTTGGAACTCGTAAGGCCATCTTTTGTATTTTTGATGTACTTGAATTGAGTCTCTCACCAATCTATAGGTGTTGCAACTCAAGCCTGCGTGCCACCTTTTTAAATAACATTGACCCCACTCTATGTCAATATAAACTCCATTGCGTAGGCCACTTTGATTCAAGGTCCGAATCTCCCTTGCTATACATGCCAATGTAGTCCATTAATCCAAATAAAAGCTTAACATCTTTCTTGGCCCGTCACACAAAATAGAGGATGAATAATCATGCCTACTGCATGTAGATTTGAGTGCAACATCAACCATTTGCTTTGATATTTCTTCCATTGCCTTGCATTGTATTGTGTAAGGGACTGCATATCCTCAATCGTACAATCAATATACTCAAGCTATATCTTTCCACAATGCACTTCCTCTCGTATGAATTGTTGGTCCACCTCGATATGCTCTGTCCTTGTATGACACGTGATTCTTGGCCAACTCTGGCTATCACAATACAAAATTGTAGGACCCACTTGAATGATCTACACATCAAGTAGTCACCTCATTCATATAGCCTCACATGCAACCCTTGTAATTGCCCTATATTCAGTCCCTGTGGATGATAATGCCACCGTAGGTTGCACTATAAAGTAATTCTAGACCCCAAGCTAAATGTATAGCCCATAAATCACCTACAGTCATCCCTATCACTAGCCCAATTAACATTCGTATGACCCTCCAACTAAAGGTCACCATCATCGGTGTATCCTAGAAATAGAGAGGCTATTCTCTCTTTTCCAAAATTATATTCGAAGGTAGCATAGCAAACCCAAAGCTTTCATGTGAAATTGATGTGAAAGATTTTGTTTGCCTTCAGCAATAGACTTTCATTGCTACCAATAATGACTGAGTCATTTGCATAGAAAACAGTGACTTGGATGTCCTATTTCTCCCTCATGACATAAAAAATGGTATATAAATAACCCTTCTGAAATTTTGTTTTTTGCAATAGTCATCGATATGACTATACCATGCCCTCGGTGCATGTTTCAAACCATAAAGGGCTTTCTTAAGCCTACATACCAGCCACTCCTCAACCTTGGCTTTAAGCCTTGCAGCTGGTCCATGTAGAATTTTTGCAAATGCCCATTCAGAAAGGCACTCTTGGACATCCATCTCTTCAACATCAATTAAAATATGTTACCAATGCCAAAAGAGTTTTGATGGAAGACATCTTTGCCACAAGAGCAAAACCTTTGGCAACCAACCTCACCTAATGCTATTCTATGGTTCCATGTACCTAGAACTTGGTCTTATAGACCCACTTGCAACCAATAGGCAACTTCCCATTTGGAAAGTCCACAAGCTCCCATGTGTCGTTCTACATAATGGAGTCTTACTCCTCTTGCATGGTATCTTGCCATACTTTCTCCTTCACTACTTCGTGAAATGAACACGGCTTGTGCAAATCCAAAATAGTAGTCATAAGAGCAATTTGTCTCTTGTCTCTCTTGATGTAGTTGCCTTTAGCATCTCGCTCCTTGGTCACTACTTTCACCCTCTTACAAGATTTTCCCCTCCTTGATCGTTTCCCAACACCACCTTGGCAACTTCTTAGTTGGTGAGGAAAATGGTCACCATGTGTTCCATGGTCTTAGCTATTTCTTGCACTTCCTTGAGTCATCACATGTGCTCTTGCTCTTGTGGCCCATAAGATTGTTAGCTAACTACCTCCTCTTTGGAATCTATCACGGGAATAAACTCAATGGTTACTTGTTTTTCATGCTCTTTAAGCCTGGGGGAATGATCTTCATCAAAGATCACACCTTGACTAAGGATCTTCATTGTTGCTTTCCAATAATCTGATTTCTCTTTAATCTCTATGCTTGGTTTATGTGAGTGCTAGTAGGACTAGTAACTCCATCTAGAATTTGTATGACAAATTCTGACAAGAGAAGAGAGAGAGAGAGAGAGAGAGAGAGAGAGAGAGAGAGAGAGAGAGAGAGAGAGAGAGAGAGAGAGAGAGAAAGAAAGAAAGTTTTATTAATGTCTTTTCCATGCCAAAAGGCATATAAGACTAGTAAATGTACATGTCAGGTATGTGGTATCCCTGGGAGCGTATGAAACGTCTCCAAAACGATAACAGAAATAACAAATCTAAATGCTATGAACTGAAGTAGATGTGATGATATCTGGAACATGTGGGAGCATATATACTGCTAAATGTCATGAATAAGGTATGACACTATCAACCAATCTTGTCCTGCTGATGCTATAAAAGGATGTAATGAGAGCAGTAGCATGAAGGACCACTGGTGGTCGTTGACGTCGTCTAGGAGGATGAGGGTTCCTCGTGATAGGTCGAGTAGCTCGTGCTGCAGCATGAGTATAGGTGGGACATTGTCTCCGATCTCTATGGGCAGGTAAGTCGTCACCATCATCATCATCATCATCATCAAATACTAGGTCTCGTCCTCTCCTCCTGGAGAAGAAAGAAGTGATCTGAGGCTGAGAGACGTGACTCTGCTGAGCTGTCTGACACAAGTCTTGTCGCAGTATGAACATCTTTCGTATCATGAGTGCAACACATCGGGAGTCCTCATAAGCTGGGAGTGATCGTAGGGTGACCGGCGTGTCACGAAACAAACAAAAGTATCTCCCTCTGATCTCATAATACACTGGGCACCTAAAGATGAAGTGCTCCTCTAACTCCACCTCATCCAAGGAACATAACTGACAAATCCGCGCCTCTCTCGGGATACCCTGGAATCTCCCAATCTCAATAGCCAACTGATGTGACGACACGCGGAGCTTTCCCAATGTAAATCTGAGATTGTGTGATAATCCTGAGTCCAAATAGTGTGGCAAAACTGGGAGCCCTGCTATGTCAAGCTCAAGAAAGTGAGTCCAGTAATAGGCGGGTTTGACCCCAAGCTGTCCCCTCCAAGTACGATCGAGATATGCTCGATATAAAAATTGCCTAATATACTGATGAGTACCTAATGGGAGCGCTGTAATGGAGATACCAAATGACTCAAGAAGGAAGTGGGATGCCTGAGAAAACCACGACAGTCGATAGCCCTGGTCATGAAGGGAGTGTGAGGAAGCAAGTGCTGTCTGTGTATACCGCATATCTGCATCTGGTAGAGCTTGAACTCTCTGAATGTATACAATAAGCTGGAAAAGGGAGTTGCGGGAGAATCAGAGATGTAGAGGAAAAGCTCATCATATCATCAACTTGTCAGTTAGAGATATGATCATACCTCATATCAGAGATGCTGCTGGACCCAAGGAGGCTTGTGATATACTAAAGAACTTGTATGAGACGGTGAATCAGTCACGAATCTTATTCTTGACTAATAAGCTATACACATTGCAAATGGGTATAGGTGAATCAGTAACGGACTACTTTACTTGGGTGAAAGATTTGAGAGGGCAACTTATTGAGGTTGGAGAAAGTGTTCACCCCAGGGCGTGGTACACGAGGATTGACACATACTTTGAGTAGCTTGGCTTTCATCAGAGTAGTTCGGACAATGTTAGAAATAAATGACTATGCTGAAGTTAATCCATAGGTTACTTTGACCCAAAAGGTCGAGATTTGTGTAACCATGGGTATTTAGTTATTTAGGCCATCTGAAGGTTGTTTGAAGTTCAGTTGGACCCAATTTTGGTCATGTACTGACTCATGGGTCCTTAGGGGTCTAATTTTGTGTAGGGGCCCTAACTTGACTTTTGGGGGTGCCCTACATTTAGTAAGTGGCTAAGCTTAGTGTTTGGTGGCATTTGGCCACATCTAGGTAGAGTACTTAGATGCTCATTGTGTATTCCATTTTGGACAGTTTGGCTAAGCATTGCTCTCCATTGCTCTTGTTGCTGTTTTCTCTCTCTCTCTCTCTCTTAGAGTTGGGCGCCCAGCCTCTTCTCTCTTGTTTTCTGTGGAGATTGATTGATAACTAGATCTTGGTGACTTGACTCTTGCTTTCCTACATGGTATCAGAGCTACTGGATCTGCAGCAAGCTTGTTTGCTCTTGACCTACCAGAAGAGGAGGTTCTCTACTTTCTGTTGTGCAATTTCAGCATCCTGCTGATCTTTCCAAGTGTAGTTTGGATCTGCTTTTTTGTCTCTTTTCAGGTTGAAGGAGGGCACCCAACAAAGATCTTGGAGGAGCAATTTGTGGCACCCCAAAATCAGAATCTCAAATCTTATTTTTATGCAACCAGTTTTCAGCAAGTTTTGTTTGGAGGAGGGCGCCCAAAAATCTGCTACTGATTTTTGGTTGTGGTATTTCCTTATCTTGCTGTTTTTGTTTCAGGTTTGCATTTGTGTAGGAGGGCGCCCAAAATTCAGCAAACCCTATTCAGGGTTAGGTCAACTTGTGGCTGGAAATTTGCAGATTCTCAGCAAGCAGTAGGGCGCTTTCATTAGCCCTATTGGAGTGTGTGTTGATCACACTATTTGGCTTCCTAATTAGGTTTCGGTGTAGGCTTCAATAGAAGCTAACCTAATTTTCAAGAAAGTGTAAAATGGAAGTAAGGTACAATGTGCGGATGATGCATCTTATTCTATTCGTAGAATTGGAATTGTAACCATCATTCTGCCTAATGGTGAAGAAAAGCACATTAAGAATGTGCTTTATGTTCCAGGAATCAAGAAGAATCTTCTTTCGGTCTCAACTATGTTGAAGCAAGGACTAGTTGTTGAGTTCGAAGAAGATAAGTGTCTTGTCAAGGATCCTAAAAGATCGCTCTTGATTATTGTTTCGGGAACAATGCATGCTGGCTTATTCATTATGGATACCTATGAGCGACGAATTCCCTCTACATGTCTTGTTGCTTCTACATCACAATCATTGGAGTTGGCTGAATTGTGGCACACAAGGTTTGGGCATCTCAACTTTGCAAGTTTGAAGAAGCTGAAGACATTTAATATGGTAGAAGACATTCCTACTATTGAGCAGCCGGAAGGGCATGTATGCGAGGGGTGCATACTTGGAAAGTTTTAAAAAAAAACCTTTTCCAATTGATGGAACTATAAGAATTCTTGATAAATTTGATTTGGTTCATAGTGATGTTTGTGGTCCAATGAGGACCAAATCCATTGGAAAGTGCATCTATTTTGTGACTTTTATTGATGACTTTTTTTCTGTGGAGATTGATTGATAACTAGATCTTGGTGACTTGACTCTACAGACAATACACTTTATGCTCTAATCAGGGATGGTCATATTGTGATTGTAGTGATGTATGTCGACCTTGTTATTACAGGATCAGATCATAGTATGATTCGGGGTATCAAGAAAGATCTCTCATCGGAGTTTGACATGAAAGATCTTGGTTCACTAAAATATTTTCTTGGGATTAAGGTATGGAGAGTAGCACAGGGGCTATTTATTTCTCAATCTAAGTATGCTCATGAGCTTCTTGAAAAGTTCAATATGTCAGAGTGCAAGCCTATTTCTACACCATATGATAGTGAATGTAATCTTACTAAGTTGAGGAGGATCAGGATGTAGATGAGACGTTATATAGAAAGCTTGTTGGAAGCTTAATCTATCTAACTACTAGGAGACCAAATATTGCTAATGTTGTGAGTATGGTTAGTCAGTATATGGCTAAGCCTAAGTAGGAGCTGCTAAGCGGATACTCAGATATATCCAGGGTACTTTGAGATTTGGTATTCTCTATGGGAGACAGGATGATTTGGATGCTGATTGGGCTAGAGATGAGGAAGACCGAAGATCTACTACAAGTTATGTTTTTAGTCTTGGTTCTGGTGCTATCTCTTGGAGTTCAAAGAAGTAGCATACTATTGCATTATCATCTACAGAGGCAGAATACCGGGCCACTACAAGTGCAGCAAGTGAAGCAATATGGTTGCGAAGGATTCTACATGATCTACATATGGTACAAGATTCACCTACGGTCCTTCAGTGCGACAATCAAAGTTGTATTAAATTGGCAAAAAATCCAGTTTTTCATAGCAGGACAAAGCACATTGAAGTACAACACACCTCATCAAAGAGAAGATTCAAAGTGGTGAAGTGGAGCTTATCTATTGTCCTACGGAAGAGCAAGTTGCAGATATCTTTACCAAAGGACAGAAGTTTAGAGAACTTCTAGGAGTAATAGATAACAAAGTAAACATTAAGGGGGAGTGTTAAGAATTAATGTTTTTTTTATAGCCCTTAATGATAGTTTGGCCATGCTGGCGTACTATCATAGGGGTAAAATAGTAAATTCGTTTTTATTGCTTATGCATGTAGGTGGGTGCACTACTACTAGATTAGGATCTATTTTACTAAGAAATTCACCTTGGGTCTTTACCCAATATAAATAGTAATTTTAGCAATTAGCTTTTGTTCTTTTGCTATTAGCTTGATGCTTTTAGTCACATAGACTAGAGAAAGTATATATGTAGGCTGGCGCCCTACCACAAGATCATTCCAATGTGTTAGAGCTTTGCTGAATTCTTCTATAATCTGATTTCTCTTTAATCTCTGTGCTTGGTTTATGTGAGTGCTAGTAGGACTAGTAACTCCATCTAGTAATTCTGACAAACACATCTCTAGTCCTCATAAGATAGTCACTTGGCTGGTCCCGAAAGATTGTATCTTCCGTGAATCTTGTAGTAGAGGGCCATTGCAAGATGAACTACTCCTCCGTCTCTATCACGAAAGGCTATAAGATAGTCCAAAGTCCAGGTAAGAAGGTACTATAGGAAGAAGGCTAGCCATATCTACCTCTAGAAAATGTGCCCTATAAAAGTGTAGTTTGAAGTTAAAATTGAAACTCTGGTTAATTGACATGTAGATCCAGTGCATAAAGTTTGCGTACAATATTCAACGACCCATAGTACTAAGGGAAATCTATGTGACGCCTAGGGAACCTCTGTAGAAGCTTGAGAAATGGGGTTGCCAAGAATATATACACTGCCTGGGATATCTGCGGAAGCTCATTGAAGCCCATTGACTTGTCTCGGAAATCCATGACGATGTGTGGATGGTTATCTTCATGCAAAGCACAAAAGTCTAAAAGCCTGGAAAATCCATAGAAGCCCATGAATATATACGCTGCATGAGAAATCTATGATAATTTGTGGATGTTTATCTTCATGCAAAGCACATAAGTAAAACAGCCTAGGAAATCTATACTTGTCGATGCTTGTAGCCATCGAAGGTCAGGAATGGAATCCGTCAAAAGCCCTACTATCACAAGTTTTAGGGCCAAATAATGTAACATAACTTTTAAAAAACGTTATATACTTTAAGTACAACGTGGAATGTACATAGGAAATGGTGTTTTTTGCCTCCAGCACTATAATACAGATACAAGTCAGTAGCGAAATGCCACAGAGTGTCATATTTATCCAAAGGCAAAAGAAGTGCCCTCGACCACATGTCTAGGATGGTGATTTGACATAATTTTTTCTTTCAAAACATGTTTGCTTAAAAGTAAAACAAATCATGACCAAGAGTGTGAGAACGTAATCTTGCATAAGCAAGGTTTCCAAACAATATGATCTGCACCCTTGACGAAACATCATCTAACCCTTCATAAGGGTTCTCAAACTTGTGATTGCAGCAATGAGAAAGATTGTTTCGACTATTTATTTTTAACCCCCCATACAAACAAAAGAAATTCCAGCAACAGAACTGAAATTGCTGGCAAAACATACCTCATTGTCAGAATCGACCGCAGATGCTTCAACTACAGGTACATATCCTGTTGCAAGTGTAGCAGAAGACTCGGGACCATGTCGCGCTGTTGAGATGCATGAGCTCGCAGATTTGCCTGCCATCCGAGCCTCTAGCTTGGCTAGTTTTAAAGGCAGCGCTGGATCTGATGGATTAGAATTCGAAGAAAGATGTTGGAGAACATCGTTTTGCATGGTGCACCGCGGCAGCTTTGCTCTTGGAGCAGAGAAGACTCTGTGATACGTTATTATAGCCTTCTCTTCTGATCAGCACGTTTGAACAGAAGCGCTTGTATAAACATTTTGAGCTATTAGGTGACCAATATACTTCATTTTGCAAATTGTCAATGTATCCTAGACTGATATAGCACTCGTTATCCAAATAGGCAAGCCACCTTGAAGCCTGCAATGCTATTGCGGCTTCAACTTCAACCTCAAAACTGCTGGCAAGTAGAGATCCAAAAAGAGTAAATTACATGGTTTGTGACGACGGAGATGATTACTGCTTGTATTGCATGATTTGGCAAGTAGTAACAAGCAGCCAGTAAATATACAGCCTCACCGAAAATAAAGTGAAAAAAATATACAAGCCCTTAACGCTCTAGTAAAGGCAACTGCCGTGACAACGAAGCCATCAGGCGCTATGCCGAGCTCAGAAAGCTATCTAGAATAATCTGTTGCCAATTCACTGCATTTCCGGCTCTAATTTGTGATGGTAAATGCTTAAGAAATGTCTTCAAAACGAGTGGTAGGACGTACAGCTATGTCGAAAACCCTAAGGGTTCAGAATTTTTCGATGGCACATTGGGATCGAGATCAGTGAGGCTGACAAATACATACGAGGTTTTCAGAGAAACAAAAACTAGCAGTACCTGCGCCAAATTGGAAGAAAAACCATAGCAAGGAGGAGCTTTGATCACTCAAGCTAGCTGATAATCGTGTAATCCCCATGAATCAAAAATTTGTCATAGCCAGTTAAGGCAGTTCTGAAGCGGAGTTCTTATTCTGTTTCTTTGTCTGTATATTTGTTTGTTGAGGTTAATGCTGTTGCATCTTAAGCGGACATTACCTGCAGAAAGGCGCCACGGGCATGGAATGCCATATAAACAATAAAAAGGGCATAATCCTCTGTGTGTGTGTGTGTGTGTGTGTGTGTCTCTCTCTCTCTCTCTCTCTCTCTCTCTTTATCTTTTATGGCTTATTTATGAGCCCAAACCCTAAAAATAAAATCCTAACCTAACTCAAAATATAGATCTCTCTCTCTACGCAAGAGGGTATATTCACCCTAGATTCCCTCCTGCCTTAGGAAGGTAACCCATAACCTCTAGAGGTTGCCTCCTACCTCCTCAAGATTCTTTGCTTCTAACCACTTTAATCTATTCCCTTCATAACATGTGGGAGGTAGGTGTTGTCTCCCACATGTGGCTAACCGCCTGATTTAAGGAGGCTGCCTCTGTGCCTCTAACATGTGGCCCAACTCTTAGCTGAGCCACATGAAGGAAGGCTGCCACCGGTGGTTGTCTCTAGTGGCAGCCTCCAAAAATGTGGGGGCAAGCCACATGTCGAAGGTAGAGTGTGCTACCTCCGACCTAGATGTCATCATCTGATTGGGCATGTTTCTGTCAACTGGTAGAGGCTACTTCCAGAGGCTGGCATGCCTTTGGAGGTTAACCTTTTTAACCTCTCGAGGCCTCCAAAGGTTAGAGCCAACCTCTGGAGGTCGGAGGGAATATTCTTGGAAAATTCTCTCGTACCTCCTCCATTGGCCCAGCTTCTCTCTCTCTACTATGATCTTCCTCCTCCACAACATGCTCTCTCTCTCTCTCTCTCTCTCTCTCTCTCTCTCTCTCTCTCCAACACTTCACATTATCGCTATTTTCTCTATGCAAACCCTAAAAATAGACCCCTAACCCTAAATTAATTAAAAAATCCTTCAAGCAGCGCGTTGATCTCTCTCTCTCTCGCATGACAAATATATGTTCTCTATCCTTCTATAAGTTTTTGCATGTTTTCTCTCTCTCTAGAAGGTTTCTAGAACCACGTGCGTTTCAACCACACTTCATAATATTTCAAATGCATGTCAAAGACTTTCTAGGGCACGCTTGGCCCAATAAGTGCAAGAATCAGTTTTTCTCCATCACAACCAACATTCTCTCTCTATCGCTATTTCTCATCTAAAAACCTAAAAAATCCTAAAAATTTGAAAAATCTGCACTCTCCCTCTCTCGCGTGATTCTCTCTCTTGCAATTTTATGCATTCTCTCTCTAGAAATTTTTCTATCTCTAAAGAGATGCTCTCTCTCTAAAAATTTCTCAAAGCACGTTAAATTTTCAACCCACTTCAAGTGCATTTCAACTGCCCCGCCCCACTTCCCTCCCAAACTGCTGCCAAAATTTGACTCTCTTGGGTAAAATTTTCCATGACTTCACAATCGTATGTGTTTCTAAATTTGTCAATGCGCTCCGTACGAAAGTGTCGTCCATGCGTCCACAGTGCATTGTTTGTACTGAATGAAATGGAACTAAATGTGTAGGGATACAACAAACATCTACAAATTGCACGTACAATTGTTTTAGTTAATATGTGAATGCTGATCATCATAGCTTACATGTAAATTGCACCCTCTGGCATATTCCTACTCGCTCTCTGGTACTTCTTGGTTGTTTACCGAGGCTTCTCTAAGGGCCTCACGCAACCAATCATGCACCATGTCCTTGGATAGAAGGGCGAGGTCAGGTGGATATGGTTGTCTTCTGTGCCCTCTCCTGAAAGTGGCTCGAGCGGTTTGTCTACAAGCCTTGGCCTCTTCATATAGCAAAATCCACTTTTGTATTTCCTCACTATTAAGAATGCAAAACTTATTTACCGTCTCCTTGAAGGACTCACTCATTCTCATAATCGCTCCTCTTCCTTCAGGAACCTCCCCAACAACACACTCATCATCCTTCTTTCCCCAAAGACAAGGAATAGAAGGATCGCTATGAGCTAGGAACTCCGTGATGTAAACCGCATGAATACCCTTGTAATCCATGCTGATCGTGGATAACATTTTCTTGGCTTCTTGTCGAAATGCCACCAAGGTGTTATTTGGAGGCAACATTTTCCTGAGCAAACTGCGACAAAGTATATATTTATGTAATTAGTTATATATAGTTTCTCGCAACGCATGAAAACAAAATGAGATTAGAGCAATTTCTCTATAACACACATGAAGCTAGCATGAAGCTAGCAAGCTTACTCAAACAACTCTGTGATGCTCGCATCCGACCACCCGTACTTAGTCTGCAAGTTCAAAAGTAGCAAACCGGGGGCGATTACTTGCGTGGATTATCCACGCAAAAAATAATCAACGCATAGACAATTAATGCTAACCACTTTATTGGATTCAGGCATTCATGACTGTTATTCGTGGATTATCTATGACATTGTTATCCACACATGGATATATTTTTTAAGAAATTAGTAATTGTTTTGATATGTGTTTGGTAAAATCATTTTTGTAACAGAATACTACACAATAAATATTTATGTTACTCATACATATAATCCATTTATCCACTTTCTGATAAAGGAAATCTATAGAGGTTTATTTATGAATCTCATGATCCAAAAGATACTAATGGGAATCGTATCTGTATTTCAAGCCATATCTTATAATATCTATTATCAATGATAGTAGATTTAGTGTGATCACCAACCCTGTCTTGATTTTGACAAGGGCATATCAGAGTTTTTCTCATTACTCTACAATACTAATGGGATATTGCGATTGTCAAGGTAAATTATAAATGTGCATGAACGAAAGTTTTGTTCACCAAGTGCACTATAGTTCTCACTCTCTGTACAATTCTTTTATTTCCTTGTTCTTCTTCATCCCTTTTGTGTGATAGATTTTTGCATGAGAAATAGCTATTGCACGGGAGTAATTCGTAGAGTATCTCAAGAACACATTTTCATTCATCTATCCATCTTCAGATCACCTTGTAAAGAGATCTTAGAGCATACTACACTTTCAGAAATCCAAGTCATTTCAGAGTTGATTCTTGTCCTTCATGGCGATATTCATCTTCGAGCCAACTACAGCAAGATCGAAACAAATTTAGTTAAAATTTGTTCAATCTTCAGTCCAGTCACATGTTCAAAATGCTGATCTAACCTTGAGCATGCCAGATACCAATCACAACATCCCCACCAACAGATTTTTTTGGGAGAGACTGGATCTGCTTGCATCCACCAAAGTAGTTACACTACCATCAACAACATCAACAAGATCGATCACCAAGGTCACAAAACCAAAGATGATAAAGACAAGGCTAAGAAGGCATATGGGCAATCCAAAGACACTCGATCAGAAGAAGTACCCTAGTCATGACGAAGATCCTTCAAAAAGAGAAGCACAAGCATTGGGAAATTAGTCTCCTTCTTCAACTAGCCTTTTGTTATACATCTGCATCCATTCTCATGCCTATGGCCCACACCATCTACCGATGTCACCACCTCCACCCTACCTTCCATCTGTCTATTTGCTATCATACCACTGTTCATCTGAGAAATCCACAGTTTTTTCAAAGCCTAATATTTTTGCCGAAGCGGCTAAAAGCTCATTGCAAGTGTCTTGTGGAGACCAACTACCACCTACAATGGTTGATCAGACAAAAGAACACCTAAGAAAGGAGGCGAAGTAGTAAAGAGAAAAGTCGAGAGTTGAGGAGAAAAGGACAAAACTTAAGCAACAGTTGAGTCAGATCGATCTTGATCAAAAGAAACTCTCTGGAGCAACGGTAGTTGAATCCCCTTCTATGAAGCCCGAAGAGATCCAAAAGTAATGGATAAAAAGAAAGAGCTGTAGAAAAAAAAAATGAAGACAACCATGAACTTGCAAAATAAAGCGAGCTCCTCACCTAGCAAGTGGTGGTAAAAGCTCGACAACAATCCAGTTCTTGATTGTTTTTGGGTTATCCAAGAATCAAGAGATGGGTGTTTCTTGATTCTTGGTTTGCTAGTATGCTGATAGGTAGTTAGTTGTTGTTTCTTGCTCTTGATCTGTAGATTAATATAGGTGCATTACTATTTTTGAATATCTAGAGCTAATTAGTAGCAAGAATTGCTGATTGTTCACTTGTTTGAAACATTGATCTGCTTGTGAATGAGTCTTGGTTGCATGTGAGTGTGTATGCATGTAGCTAGAGTGAATGCATCAATTCTTAGAGGGTGCAGATCCTATTTTTATAGATGGTCTTGATACCAAGTTTACACATGCTTCTAGGAAAGAAATAATAGGTTTGAGGACAAACGTATGAAAAAAAAAAAATGAATGAGAAAAGAAAAAAAAAGAAGGAAAAAAGATACATGCGTACACTCACTTGACACTTGCATCATATACGCACGGATTGTGTGAACCATCTCTCTCAATATCTATTGATCCATCCATCTATGCATAGTTACATTGCATTATTATGGGCACACGTGCATGATTTAAGAGCATGGGGTGGGTCAGAGAGGAAAAATGGAGACACTGAAAACATTACAAGTGGGGATAGGTGAGTGATATGTATATATGTATATGTGTATATATATATATATATATATATATATATATATATATATATATATATATATATATATATATATGTATGTATGTATGTATGTATGTATGTGTCTGTGTGTAAAAAAAAAATTATGACTGTTTGGAAAAGAATTATCACTTGAGAAAAAAAAAAAGTGCACGGTTGTGGTGACATAGGTCTAGATAAAAGAAAGTCAGGATTGGAAAACTTTTGAACCTTCACTACATTGAAGAATTCTTAGGAAAACTGCATATCAAACTCACATCTACAAGAGTGAATGTATAAACCTTTGAGGACCTTTTGAAAAATACATAAATAAAGATGATACATTCATTGGCACTTTCCGACGACACCTCTAGACACTTATTGAAATCAAGTGCATCCATTATTCACTACCTTATAAAGAGATTGCATAATGCATATCCCCAACATGCATGGATCTGAGATGGGCATATAGAAAACTTGTTGGGAGTGGGAGCATAAGCCAATGCAGGTGCATGGGATGGATGTGATGCAGGTACTATGAAGATCTATCACTATTTGATTCTAGGGCTTAATCAATGGCCTTGGATATTGTTTTTGAGAACCAGACTGTGATTTCATATCTTTAAGATTCAATCCACTTAAATGATCTTTGGTTAGAAAGAGAAATACAATACCAATCTCACCAATGTAGAAAAATCAGCAGATGCAAACACTAATAGAACTTGATCAAAATTGAATGAAATGATAAAGTACTATTGTTGTCCATAAAAAATCAGCAAGTTACTGTATTTCACACGTGTGGATCCAAAAATAACAGTAAATGACCATTCTACACATATAATTGCAAGCAATCACCAAGATAGTGCACCAATGGATAGTAGAACCCAAGATAACTATGTATAAGCATGAAATGAGATAGAGAAAAGAGAAGATAGCTCTCTCCATGAGCTACAACCTTTGATAGCAGGTCCAAATCCTATTTGGCCACTTGGCTTTCCCTCCAAAATGCAAACCCCACTATTTCTAGGTCTAGATTCAATGTACCTGACTATTCAAATTTGAATCTACTCAAACTCGCATTCTAACTTTTCCACACTTTCAAAAAGTAACTTTTCTACAGATACTGTCAGAGAACTAGCCATGAAATCAAGGACTGCCGAACTTTGAAGTACAACAACGAACAGAAGAAGCAGTTCCAACAACAAGCACACAGTGCTACATCCAGTCATTCAATTCAACAACAAGAAGAAGATGAAGCAGCTTTCATGACCAAAGTCGGAGAACAACAGGATATCAAAACCTGGTATCTAGATTATCAAGACTAGAACAAGATCTATCTTCTGTCAGCAAGCCAGTTCTCATGGAACAGCCGGAAGCAGACCTTAGTTGCATTATCATCAATGGAATCCGAATACATAGCTCCACAAATGCAACCAAAGAAGCGATCTGGCTAAGGCAACTGCTTGCAGACATCAACCTTGCACAAACACTTCCTACAACAATCTATTGTGACAATCAAAGCACAATAGCATTATCTCTCAGTCTGAGATTTCACTCTTGAAGCAAACATATCAAAATCAAGTATCATTACCTTAGAGAGAAAGTGCATAGCAAGAAAGTAGCATTGGTTTTCTACAGAACAAACTATATGGTTGTAGATTACCTCACAAAGGGTCTATCAAAGCAGCAACATCTCTGATTTAACGATATGTTAAATTTGAAGATCAAAGTTTTTCAGGATTCACATTAAGGGGGAGTGTTAGTTTCTTATGCTGAGCCTTAACAAATCGTTCAAGTAATGAGCATCCTGAAAACAACCGAAGGCTGACTACATGTTTCGGACCTTCGTCTTTTTCACATTTTTTCAACTTTCGCAAAAAAGATGACACAATGACCAAAATCCATTTTTGACCTACCTTAAACATTTTAAGACACCTTCGTGTTTTTTTGGGTTTTTCTGCAATAGTGGCAGACTGACATCGCCAACTTACCATCAACCCTAAAAACAGCTAGACAACTAAATATCCCAAGGGTGGTTACCCACTTTGTACATATACAAAGACTGGCGTAAATAGCATTAATGCTTGTAAAATATTTAGAAGACACTTGTAAATATATACTACAAGTTGAATCAAGCTAAGATAAGTTTTTATCAAGGTTTTTCATTACTATCAAAGTTATCTGTAGCCAGCATAATGACGCTCAACAATCAAGCTGAAGTTATCACTTCAAGCATTGTACGCACTATTGATATTAATCAGAGTGCAATTTTTCCTATCTCACTACCATATTGTTCATTTACGCAATTGTTTTGAATCATTCATCTTGAATATTTCTACCGCTAACTGTTGCGTTTCCGATCCTACACGCCTACGCTCAAGCTTCTGCTGCCTGTCCTCTCGATTTTCGACAATTTTGACATTTACATGATATACTACAATATTATTGCTAGAATTAGTCTTTTAGCATGTACTTTTTGCTATTAGTGATTGAAAGTATCCATTTGTTGTGGGCAAGTTTCACAATGGCCGGAAAACATGCTTGTTTTTTGTGTGGGCCAAATCTTGTGGCAAGATATTCTTAGAGTATTAAAAAAGTTGTTTATGAAAATTATCATAAATACTTGCACGAAGGCCATCCATTCAAAAACATTCATGGAAGAGGTTTTGGAGGAAGAGTTGAGAGAGAAATACCTCCAAAGAGGATGTCCATGGAAGAATGGCGAAGACTTTGGGAGGAGTCTCAAGAAAAGCCAATTGATGGTATGAAAAGGTTATCTATATTTCATCGTTTGGAATAATCTTTTGATTAATTACCTACTTGACCCCATGCACATATTTAAAAATGTGGGTGAATCTATAAGGAAGCACTTGATTGGTGAAAAAGATACCATTGCTGCAAGGCATGATCTAAAAGAATCAAATAACAAAAAAGAATATTGGATAAAAGATGGTGAAGATCATGCTCCAAAATCACCTTGGACATTCACTAAGGAGAAGCTTCAACATGTGCATTCCATTATTCATGACATTAGAACACCAACTGGTTTTGCCCATTCTCTACGGACATCATTCATAGTGGATGGAAAGCTTCAAGGTCTCAAGTCTCATGATTGGCTAAAGATAATTCAATTCATATATCCATTGTCAATTCGTGGGTGCTTGTCAAAAGATATTTGTGAGACCATATACAAACTATCAAGCATTGTCAAGTATATACATCTACTTGATGTATTGATTGTTTTTTATTTATTGACTGGAAACTCAAGACATAAAATGCATTGAATATGCTGTAGATGGATTTGTTCAAAAAAAATTCGTGAGCTAGATCTTTGTAAGAGACATGAAGATATGGTGGAGATTGTGTGCATGTTTGAGAAATATTTTCCGACTTCCATCATGGACTCGCAAGTGCATCTATTGGTGCACTTGGTTGAAAAAGTTTCTATTGCTAGTCCAGTGCACACTAGGTAGAAGTGCATACATTTTTTTTGTTTGCATGTGTATTGTAAACCAAATCAATTGATATTTAAACTCATTAAATAAAGCTCTTATGTTTAACCGTTTTTGGTTTTTCAGGTGGATGTTCTTTATAGAAAGGTACATGAAAGTTTTAAAAAAAAAATGTGCATCAAAAGACAAGGCCTGAAGGTAGCATGTCAGAGGGATGGTTAGTATATGAATCTCTCTTTTATGTTACTGAAATATTGCACCAACTACATCCATCTACTCCACAATTGTGGCATGAGGAGGAAGCCGAAGAGGTAACAAGTGAAAAACCTCAAGGGATGGGAAAGGTCCATAGGTTGTTGACACCATTCCAACGAGAAAAAATTTCCACGTTCATGCTCTATAATTGTGGAATTATGGCTAAATGGCTAGACCTATACAAAGAAAAGAAAAAAGAGAGGACCTTGGCTAGAAACCGCTAGTGACATAATAGAAGTAGACACATGACCACAAGTTCACGTGATATTGAGCCATTGCCCAAGCAATGCACTATAGAGTGGATGCATGGCACACTACAAAAAGCATCAAAAATATCAAATGTAGAATGGGACTTTGCTAGAGGATGCGAATGGAAGGTATTATTCAAAAGATACTTTGTTATTATAACATTTTTGTTTTATCATTTTGGAACACCATGTTCAATCACCATGATTATTTATGAAATTCATGTTTGTCATGTGGCAGGGCAAAATGTATAATGTTGTTGGGCTTTTGGTTTTCACTTTCGTGTTAAAAGAATTGATAAAAAAAGATGCACACACGATTGCGTAATAGCATCTTTCCAACAAGAAAGTGAAAGCAGTGCATGAGATTGAAATCCTATCACAGGAGACGTAGAATACGTAGGCACTATACAAAGTATTTATGATCTGTCATTTGGTGAAAGTGGACACTATTTGTAATTTGATGTGAAATCGTTCAAGGTAGTTTGTAGAGGGCAAAATGCAACAGTAAAATTAGATCCAAGTGAATTTATTGTGATTGATTCATCCAAAACATTGAGCACGGAGTCTTTTGATGGTGTTGTCTCATCATTGTGAGCAGGTGCATATGCTATGCATTGGATTTTTTGCTCTTTTAGTTTAATTCTTATATTTATTTGTCATGTTTTTGGTTTTATTATAGGCAATTTAAGAATTTGAGTTTTCGATATATTCTAAAATAGTAATTTTTCAGGTGTTTTTTCAACCAGATTGGTCAAACAATACTTGGTGGTTTGTAGCTCAAGTTGGGCCACGAGCACGACGAGTATTTGAGGGTGGGAATGTTGAAAATGAGATGGAAAACCTTCATTTTGAGAGCAAAATCGTTAACAATGAGATTGAGCTACCTAGAGATGTAGTAAATCTTCAAACCATACATGAAGAACCCACTTCCATAGATATCGAGAATAGAAATTCTAATAGTCAGAACGATGAAATAAATTTTGAAAGTGAGACTAATGATGAAAATCATCTAAGAGGAGATGAATTGCTCATGAAATTGATTATTGCAATTTCGAATAAAAAGGTTAAATTTCATCTATTCTATGGAGAGAGAGAGAGAGAGAGAGAGAGAGAGAGAGAGAGAGAGAGAGAGAGAGAGAGAGAGAGAGAGAGAGAGAGAGAGAGAGAGAGAGAGAGAGAGAGAGAGAGAGAGAGAGAGAGAGAGAGAGAGAGAGAGAGAGAGAGAGAGAGAGAGTAACAAGATTTCACATAGTCCCTCTTGACAAGTCAAGACCAAACCCTTTGAACCCTTCAATTTATAGCATAACAGGTAAAAATACAGCTGTATAAAGTTTAACAGTATAGAAAGAGTACCATAAAGCGAAGCAAGTTTTAAGACACCCAGCTGTTACCTACCACCATCCCACACAACACTCATAATAAAAACATTGCCATTAAATGTAAAGCAATAATAATTCTTCACATGGTTACCACATAAATTAATAGCGTTTTACAGTAAACAATCATAAAAGTTTAGTGTAATTGGTTGTCGGAATTTTTTTAAGCTCGCTTTGTGCTTGCAAGGGATCTCTCTCTCTCTCTCTCTCTCTCTCTCTCTCTCTCTCTCTCTCTCTCTCTCTCTCTCTCTCTCTCTCTCTCTCTCTCTCTCTCTCTCTCTCTCTCTCTCTCTCTCTCTCTCTCTCTCTCTCTCTCTCTCTCTCTCTCTCTCTCTCTCTCTCTCTCTCTCTCTCTCTCTCTCTCTCTCTCCCTCTCTCTCTCTCTCTCTCTCTCTCTCTCTCTCTCTCTCTCTCTCTCTCTCTCTCTCTCTCTCTCTCTCTCTCTCTCTCTCTCTCTCTCTCTCTCTCTCTCTCTCTCTCTCTCTCTCTCTCTCTCTCTCTCTCTCTCTCTCCTCGCAACTATGGAGGGCGCCCTCCCTCCTCGCACCTCTGGTGGCGCCCTCCCTCCTCGCACCTCTGGTGGCGCCCTCCTATCTCTCACTGCCTCTCCATCTCTCTCTTTCCCTTGTTGACCATCGCCCTATCCCTCGCTGCCTCTCCATCTCTACCTTTTCCCTGTCGACCATCACTCTCTGTCCCTCGCTGCCTCTGACCCTCGCTCCCTTTCCCTCGCTGCCTGACCCTCACTCCCTTGCTGATCTGCTGTCTGTCCATCGCTCCCTATCCCTCCCTGCCTGACCATCGTTCCATGTCCTGTCCCTCACTCTGTCCCTTGCTGACCTTGCCCCCTGATCCTGTCCCTCCATCGCTGATCCTGACCTTCACATCCTTGCTACCTATCTCTTGTTGCCCTGGCTGACCACCCCTCTGTCCCTTGTCCCTTGCTGATCCGGTCCCTCCATCGTTGTCCCTCTCTCTTGTTCCTCCATCATCGTCCCTCTCTCTCTCTTCTGGCCCATCCTTGTACCTTCCTTTCTGACCATTATGGCTGATTGGCAATCAGTGAATCGGAAGGGGAAGAAAATCCCTCCCCCTTCTCCTTTTGTTTTTTTAGCCATCCCTACTACAGCTCCAAATCCCTTTACCTTGCCCCCTCCCTCTCCTGCTTCCTCTCCCTCGCCCATACCCTCCACTCCCGCAACCTCTACCTCTTCTCCTACTGCCACTACCCCCTCTACTCTTTCTTCCTCCTCTCCCTCTTTCACCCCTTCATCTTCATCCCCCCCATTGTCTCCGTCTCTTTCAGCTGAATTTTTATCAAGTATCTCCCGTATCATTGATTCTCTTCATGAGCAACCTTTCTTGCGATCATAAAAAAACAAGCATTCCAAATCTCCACTCTGGAGAACACGGTCTTGGCCCTACAGGGCAAAGTTGGCATTCTTGATATTGATGTTACTTACCTCAAGAATGAACTAGAATCAGATGAAGAGGAAGAAGAAGGAAGTGACAATGCGGATTCAGAAGACATGGCAAAGCAGCTGCAAGAACGGGTTCGCTTCTTGGAGCAGCAACTTCAGCAATCGAAGAGTTCTTGGGCCAACATGCTCAAGGGTTCTAAGCAAGTTATTTTTTAATCTATTCAAGAACATCAAAAATGAGATCTCAAGGCCCTCAATGTCAGGGTTTTTTTGCGGGTAAGGATCTCGTGGCTGAGGCAAATACTTTTATTCATTCCACCTTTGGTCTCAAAGAGGATGTCATATTTGCTATTTGGGTGGGTAAGCTCCAACCCACCATAGTGTTTCTGCGATTCAATATGCTTTGCTTCGTCAAAAGGTTTTGCGTAAAAGAGGCTGCCTAAAGGGGTCTACTATTTTTATGGATGAAAACTTGACGCACATTCAATGGACTGAGAGAAAGAAAATTATCGCGAATGCTAAGGCCAATGGTTTCCGGGGACTTTCTTTCAAGACGGACGCCCGGTCTTGGTTAAAACTGCAGAACTTAAAATTTCAGATTCTTCTCCCTCTCCTACGTGAGAGATGTTTTGAGCTATGGCGATTTATTTTCTCTCCTGCGTGAGAGATGAACTTTCTTTACATAGAAATTAGAAATTTACATTTTACATTTTAGTTTTAGTCTAGTTTTCTGTTGACGGCACTGTCCCGTCCGAGTTCCATTTACTCTGTTGTACTACTACTTCAGTCTTATATGCCTTTTGGCATGGAAAAGACATTAATAAATTTTTTTTTTCTCTCTCTCTCTCTCTCTCTCTCTCTCTCTCTCTCTCTCTCTCTCTCTCTCTCTCTCTCTCTCTCTCTCTCTCTCTCTCTCTCTCTCTCTCTCTCTCTCTCTCTCTCTCTGCACTATCACACACACTCTCTTACATGATACAAATGCATGCTATCTCCTCTATGATATAACTCAAAGTTGCATATCAAAGAACTCAAGTTTTCTCTTCGTCTGGCTGTGTCCATTATGAAGGAGGAAATGCTCCTAAAGGCTTGATGAAAATGGTCGAGGTTGTATCCATTCATGAATGGGCTCTTATTTGGCCAACTATAGTAGGCACAATTCAGCTATCACCTTCACTTGATTTTCGATTGTCATCATGTAAAATGTTGTCGGTTTTCCTTTGGGGATTGCTCATTAAAGGGATGAATTTTCTTGGTAATAGTGGAGACCCACACTAGGCAAGAATGGTCTCCATCCTTCAACTTCAAGATCTCATAGTCAATAAGTAACTAATGGACTGACCAATCCATTCGAAAGGTTCAAACATTAGAGATCAATATTATATCATCGAAATTCAAAAGTGACAAATATGCACGTAGTTTTGTTGAATCCAACATTGATTTCAAAATTAATTTTTTTATGGAATCAAAAATTGATGACGATGAAAAACTAAATCTTGTATTTTCATTGGGCACGTGTGTTCTAAATTTTTGTTTACCTGCAGCTGTCAATTCTGTCAGTGGGAAGAGGTAGCCAGCTATCAGTGGTTCCTTCACGAAATTTTTGGAAACCTAACGAAATCTTCACATCTAGAGAGGTTCTAGAGAGAGAGTGTGTGTGGTAAATTGTTTGAACAACGATAGGAGATGAGGATTGTGGTAATCAGGAGAGAGAGGAATAGAAATGGAGCGTGTTGCGAGGAGGACGAGGAGATGGAGCGTGCTGCAAGGAGGCGAGAGGATCGTGGTGTGTGTGTGTGTGTGTGTGTGAGAGAGAGAGAGAGAGAGAGAGAGAGAGAGAGAGAGAGAGAGAGAGAGAGAGAGAGAGAGAGAGAGAGAGAGAGAGAGAGAGAGAGAGAGAGAGAGAGAGAGAGAGAGAGAGAGAGAGAGAGAGAGAGAGAGAGAATGTAGGCAATGATAGACAAAATGCGTTTTGTCTATTTCATTGGTCCACGTTTGACCTAAAACGTATTTGACATTTGTCCACCCTCGTACAAAGGAGTGGATGCCAAGCCACGCATCATCTCTGCTTCCCTTGTCAATGTGGCGTTGGGTGGATTTGTGGAGAATGCATCCATCATCTCATCCATGTCCCCCTCATGACCATGCGATGTGAATGGCACATCCTCGTGTACTGTGTCTCCTTAGGACATATCTTCGTGCAAGTCCACGAGTGGTGTATGTGAGGAAAGTGGTGGCTCTCGTGCACTTGCATGTCTGAATCTTGCGGATTGCATGGTAACATCTGGTTGAATTATTCGATAGTCATGTGAGTGTGAGTCATTATCCTACACAATACAAGTGCAACAACAATCAAGAATAACTGCAGCAACCAGATCAGGATGATCAATATAATGACCACGTACTGAAGTATAATCATTAGTGAAATGCATTAATGATGGATGAGGGAAGCCCATCTGGGATTCAAATGCCGTGAATTCTTTATTGCATGGTCTGCCTCGCCCATCCACAACTATATTTGATAAAGTCTTATTCAGGCATTCTTCACTGGTCATAAGTCCTTCCTCATCATCAAAATGAATACCAGCAACAAGGTCATCTGTTTCAAAATCTACAAAGTCAGAGAATTCAAAAATTGTGCCGGCTAATAAACATAGAACCTCGTCCTCACGATAGTCAAAAAATTTACATAAATCAACCGTAGTAAAATATACATTGTCATTAATATAATATATAGACAAATTGAAAAGACATCTCGATTCCTCCATAGATTTGGATTCATCATCAGATGTATTTTGGCCAATGAAAGAATCCCGGAGAACATCAATATTTACATCAATAAAGTCACTTTCCTTATTAGGAGTGTCGATAAGAAAGTGACTGATATCCTTAATAGCTGACTGAATAGAGGATGGTGCAAAAGGAGGGTCAGCAACAGTGATTGGGCCTGGTGACAGTCAAAACTAAAGAAAAAAAATAAAAGTATCTTTACAAAGGTTTTTTTGATATTGAGAACTCCTCTAATGAATTATAAATTTATGTTATGATCTTGTGAAGACCAAATTGCACTTGATTTAAGGACCTTGAATGATTATGCCACACCTTCCATGAATCATTTTTTTTAATATATCCGAATTATGGCTTTCGGTCTTTGGAGAGTCATGTTTTCAAGTATCCATGTCATCCATTGCATTGCGGTGCATGGGTAGGTTTGTTGACTACGACCGACAAGGCCTAGGCTCGAATCCCAATTGTTGTGTAGTGACATCTTAGGAGCTTGCTCCTCACTTGGCATGCCCATATGAGGTTGCAAGGTTGCATATGTTGTATAGGTAGAAGCAGAGCAATGGACGAGATCAAAATCCTAGAGGAAGATTGTCTTCCTTCTTTGTTAAGATGAAAGTTTTTTCTTGTGCTTTTTTTATCGCTGTTTTCATGAAGCTTAATGAGTTCTAATTTCTTGTGAATAAAGTGTTAATATCTTCAAAGAATATTTCAGATCAATGTATGGTTTTATCTTCCATTTGATGTGAAAGTGAAGAGATGTGAAAAGATCAATCTGTTGTCAATTACTTTGCAAAGTTTGGACACTATTGAACATATTTAAAATGTAACTGCAAACTACTTGAAAAATTCTTGTGATGGAACAAAGAACCTTGTCAACAATGAATTTTTATCAATTTGAAACCACCATTGATTTTTCATATCAAATGATGTTTTACCACTAAACTCGAGCACTGATAAACTTTGGTGGTCACTTAGAAAAGATTCGAGCTCCAGTCAGAAAAATAATAAGTACGTGACTAGTCAAAATCTTGACATGAAGGCTTAAAGCTATTCCAGGTTCAAATTTTCTAGCTTACTCGAGAAGTGCTCATGTCTGAACAAATAGCTTTGCCACCGATGAATTTTCAAAAAACCATCATAGGTTTTTCACAAATGATTTTTGCCATCCTACTTGAACACCCATCAACTCTGAGATAATGTTTAATAATGCTTCCAAAAGAGATTACTGTCAAAAAATTTCATCAACCAACACAATAAGTTTAAAAAAAATATTAAACTAGCATGACATTTGATTCATTAAAGTTACATCTCAAATGGAAGGGCAATTTTTAAGCTTGCCATTCAAATGAAATTTTTGCCTTTCTTTGAAAGGCAAACTAGGTTTGTAGCTTTGTATTAGATAACAGGCCCTGCTGGCCCGTTAATTGACGTTATGGTCTTGCTTGACCTTCAACGCCCTGCACAAGGAACACTTTTGTCTATAGAGGAAAATATTGCCTTATAAGTATCTTTGTGCTGATCAAGAGAGCTTGGAGTATCAGACTCCAAGAGGACAACACCGCCTCGTACAACATGGAAAACAAACACCCATCAAAGGCTACAGCTAGGAAGGGCGCCCTTCAACAATGCCTCGGACAACATGGAAAACAAACACCCATCAAAGGTTACAGATAATGAAGGGCACCCTTCAACAACGTTGTTTGTGTTTTTTCATAGGCACAGTACAGGAAATTATGGTGCCCATTTTTGTGAAGGAATGGGCACCCTTAGACCATAACGAGTTGCATCAAATTCCCACGTTGGAAATTAAGGCCACAGGAGAGGCACATTCACAGGTTTGTTTGATGGGAGCTTTTCATATGTCGCATAAGCACGAAGAGATGTGTAAGTGACCAAATAAAATGTGAAAGCAGATTAATATTGATGTGTGATGTCCCTTTGTGTGAATATTTTCTGGATCCAAACATCTAGTGTGTGGCTGTTAGGCTAGAGATAGCATGATATATTAATCTCAACATCCATTGGAGCGAGCTTCCGATCCACTTGAACACAAATCTTACAAGACTATTTGCTTCATGATGTAAATGTGAATCCAACTTATCAACAATGTGATTCCCTAGTGCACAATGTATCACTATCAACACATGGCAGAAAGTGATTCACTTTTGTGCAAATGTTCCATAGAGATGTGAGAGACTTTACCGCAAATAGGCTTGAAAAAAATGGAAGGTAAATTGGTTGTACAAGAAGCAAAAAAATGAAGGGGCCTAGACAAAAATTTTCAAGGCTATGTCCTTGGAGGAGGCCAATAATCAACTGCAAGCATCTACTATGAAGTACGAACAACACTTGGCTTAACTTTCAAGCTTCAAACTTTCAAAACTTCTTCAGGAACTACAAAGAACATTTTTAAGCTTAAAGACAAGTGGATCCAAAAACATCAGTATGTCTTGAAAACTTCCATACATGTGTATACAACATTGTTAATTTTAGAGCTCTAGGACTATGGCACATGCAAAGGGAGTAGCATTATGGTTCATTTAAGAGTAAAGGATCAAGCAAATACTTATAAAACTGGTATATGGCAAGTTAGACACAATGTTGTGCATATGTTTCATAGAGATGTGAGACACTTTACCGCAAATAGGCTTGAAAAAATTGGAAGACATGAGAATAAGTTAGTGAACCTCAAAAAGTCATTTGGAGTGGGTTCTTGCCGAGTCCCAATTTGTTGCCTTGCTTTTTATGAACTTGCCCCAAGATAAGGTGAAAAAAAAACTTTTAATATTACGAATGACAACCACGAAGCTATCATAGTTTCAATCGACATCGATATACTAGTTAGTTTCAAGGTTACCTTTTTCTAGGGATAAAAAAGCTACAACTAATTCGAAGAGACAAATAAAGGTTGAGCAAAGAGTAAAGACCAATGAGCAAGTAATGGTCATCGAAATTGATAAACCAATATTGATGTCAAAAAAATAACCAAAGGAAAGAATATATGGATCATAGATTATAGACAAAAATGGACACTTCAAAAGCATGTGAGAGATAGGTTAATAGTTGGACACCATACACATTCACCATAGATGCCTAGAATGATCAATACTAAAATCTTCACCCAACAAATCTTATTGATGTTTCAACATACTCAATTGAAAAGTGTGCACTTGGAGCATTCTCTTCGCAATATGTGTGAAAATTGTCAACATTTCCTAGCTAGTTTGAGGCCTAAATTGGCTAAAATTGTAAATAGTTTTGGTTCTGGAGTTTCACACGTGTGAACCAGGCCACAATGTTTTTATTTACTGTATTTTTTCAGTATGATGAAGTGTCAAACTTCATACCCTTCAAAATGAGACCATTTTGATGTATTTTGGTCATATAAGCCATTTTTAGCTATTTTTCCTATATAGGGAATATCTAGGGTCAAGTACCTACTAGAGAGAGGAGAGAGAGTCATCTTCCTCATCCATAAATAGTAGGGAAGTCGTGGAGAACAGGTTGGAGAAACCTTTTGTATGCTTCATTGAGATCAATAGATCATTGTCATTGTTTCTTCCTCCATTGAGAGCATTGTTGTGTGTATTGTCTTCAAGCTATTGTGTATGATCTTAGGTGCTTTCCAAAAGTGATAGGCTGATGTATTATGGACTGTATAATGCTATTTTGGGCCGCACTTGATGTTTATGGAAGTTTCCATTTGTGATAAATGCTTTTTGATCAAGTTCTTTGCATTCTAGGTAGCATAGAATGTGTTGCCAATTCCTAGCTTATGTAGTTTGGAGTGCAAGCATTCAAGCCAATGATCTTAGAGTTTAGATCCACTTAGGATCTGTATTTTTCACATGGTATTAGAGCTCATTCAAATACAACCCCCTCAAGCCGTAGTAATCAGAATGGAGAAGTCAGTGAGACTTATCCAAGAGAGGGAGGCTGACTCGATAAATTTCAAGCGAGCTGTCGAAAAACAAGAAAAAGTAATTTAAGAGTACGAGGAGCAGCTGAAAAAAATGACAAAGGACTTGCAAAAGATCTTGGATAACCTCCATTTATAACAATGACGGTTACGCTGTCATACTCATCTCGGATCCAGGACTTAGGGCAACGGCGGACCTTCTTGTATTCTTCACTGAGGTACAATCGTCAAGAATTGACAAGATTTCGAGGAACCTGTTACCCGTCACTTCATGTGGGCAGAAAAGATAAGTATCAAATTATGTGCAACACTCAAAGCAAGAAAACCTCTCACAAAGTGCGGATATCTCCTGCATATGCTCGTAAGCAAATATTACTTGGGTGACTTGTAATGAAGCAACTAGAGTTGTACGTGTGCATTCACAACTAAGAGTTGTGGATGCACACCACTTCAACTAATGCCTTTGTTGGAAGCTATGAGTTAGAAAAGTTGCAAGTAGAATCAAAGGGCAAGAGTTGTGGTTCATGATTTAAATCTAGATGATGTGAATGTTTTGGCTTTTAATCTTGAGATGACAATGTCAAATTATTTACAAAAGTCAACAATACTCGTATAATCCAAAAGACAGTATGTCAATTGACTTGGACAAAAAAATGGCTCTTCAACTTCATCGATCAAAAAAGAGTTTTGATATTATATGAATTCTCAATTTAAGAGCTATTAGTGGAAATTCGATAGAATGTGCATTGTATTTATATTTTTAGTTCTTTTTTTTTTTTTTGTAAATTCCTCACAATCAACATGAAATGTTTTTTAAATGAAACTTTGATATCTGTGAAAGTTAGTGTGTTTTTTACCATGTTGTTCAACTTTTATTTGGTTCATTTTATATGAGAACGCAGAGCCTTATTCAAATTTATCTTTCAAATTCACATGGATATAATTTATATTTGAAAGTTACCAAATGTTATTCTTCTAAAAAGATTTGTTCTCATTTCAAAATATTTCTAGTTAAGCTTATTTTTGTACTTTAATGCAGATGCTAAGTGTAGAGTGAGTGATGCATCCTATGACCTCCATTAAATGTTTTGCATGGCCACGTCTCTTTTTCTTATTGAACCGATCCAATTACTACATGCATATGTACACCTCAAGGTTTTTTTTTACTCTTGTTTCACAATAACTTTTTCCAAAACACGAATAGAATTTGAGATTCAAATAATCAAACAATATTATTTGGTGTCATCATTGTGGAAACCAATGCTAAAATATAAAAAAAGTTCATCACTTTTGTCATTTTTGCAAGATGTTTTGTTGTTTGATCTTGGCACAATGACCTTTTACCTTGTTGTCAAAGTTTATTTTCATCATTCTTTTAATTTTAGTGATAATTGATAAATTTGCTATTTTTGGATTGTAAAAATTTAATTTTGAACTAGCAGGTTCGAGTTTCTGTTTATGCACAGTACAAACTTCTTTCTATGACTTTGTCCAAAGACATCTCACTTCAAGCTCTAAACAATAGTTAGAAAAGGATATGATCTATCCATTTGAAAAGGACCTGCAACTTTAAATTTCCATGTGTGAATTTGAAACAATTGATTCCACCTTAGTTAGAGTTGGTTCAATATTATATGTACATCATCTTTTGTGTTTTCTTTGTAAGATCTAAGTTTGAGAGCATAATCTAGCTAAAGAGATAATCATCTACATTTGACCTTGCTTTCACACACGTGAACTCATTTGAATTTGCAACTCTTAGTCACCCATGTAGACCAAGTCCCAAACTTGCAATCTTGATTTTGAGTGCTAATTTTATTTTGAATGTAATATTTTAAGTAACAAAGTACTGGTACTAGTCCTACTATTGTGCACTTTCAAAACCATATAAAGTATGAATACCTTGATCGAGAGCAATTTGAACAAGATCAACATTCATCTACCACCATCCTATCAATTGTGCCACCACCTTTTCCATCGATTAAATATTGTGAAAATTCACACATGTGAGAATGTCCTAATATGTGAAATTGATCTCCTAAGCTTGGCTCATGCACTATAGATCACGTATTGATTGAAATCCAAGATCGATGACAAGATCTAAGGCAAAAAGGCCATTCTACATGCATTCATTCATTACCAAAAGGTGTTTCACATTCATTCATTACCAAAAGGTGTTTCACACGTGTGAAAGACATCATGAAATAAACTGAGTCCCAACAAGCTCCTCTCCTCAGGTAGAAAGAGAAAATACCACTTTTGGGCTCATCTAGAGAGAGAAGGCAATACAAGCAAAATTGGCAAATCTCCAAATTGACTCAAAAACTCACATTAGATTATAATGGAAAATCAAAGTACATACAAAACTTGTGTGGAGATCCATGCTACAATCCTATTGGACCCCTCAATCATAGCCTCTCTAACCCTATCGGATGTGTGATGCAACATCCCTCACTTTTGATTGGACCCTTACAACACATTTTTCTCTCATGATGGGACCCTTTTACCACATAGGGTGCATCACTCATCAAACCTAAACTTGACATGTGTAAGCAAGCTAACTAGCTTGAGTTACATCACAATTGAATTTGAGCAACCTAACATGTGTACTTGAGCATTTGACCTCTAAAGTCAAAATTGGCCCTATGACCTAGTGACACCAAGATGCTTGACTAGCAATCTTTATAAACTAGTTGTAATGATTTTACACATGTGGGAACATGCTCCACACATGTGAAATGTACTCACAAACATAAAATCATAAAATAACCAAGATAAATTTTTGACAATTTTTCACACTCCTCAAAAACTAGCTTGGTAAGATCAAGGAGTTTGTGAAACTTTTTTTTGAGTGGATGCTTTGGTATGCATATGAAGTAAAAAAACAGCAAAAGGATCCATCATAGCAGCACCTCACCAAATCCATGATAAGATTTCTTTGGTAGAAATCATTTGCCAACACCTTTGAAGAGCATTCCACCAATTTGCCAGTATATACATGTGCTTCCTCCATGCTTGATGATGATCTTTGATTTGAAAGTGCCATTTGCATAAAGATGGCTGCACCATGATGAAAATCAGAGGCTTCCATGCCTCTTAAAGATCACAAAGATCATAGAGATCAAGATCATAAGATGAACAAAAGTGTTGATTATCAAGATTAAACATTCTAGCTTGACTAGTCCACATACTACGAACTTTATCCATGATGGATCTAATCTTGAAATCAAATAGAATCTTGATTTTTTTGAGGCTAAATACTTTCTCAAGGATGTAAATGTCGTCTTTGGATGCTTCACTTAATCTCAAGAGAAGTTAACAAAATGCCTCAAACCATGTAAAAACATGATTTTTCGAACTATGAGCAACAAGCTCATTCTTGCTCTTACTAGATCCAAGAGCATAAACTTGATGACTCAACCACTTGCTTTCTAAGTAGTTTGGAGACTCTCTTTATTGAAATTGGATCCTCATTACTCCTTATGTGCAAAGGAATATTGGCAAAGAAAATGGATCTAAAGATCCCCAAAGTATCAACTACTGCAATCTTCATATCAAACACTTTTGATAAGAGGTACCTCCAAGTGAATTCTTCAAGCAAGAAGTCACATGAAATAGCACTATCTTTGATTCTACATGATAAAATGAAATCATCCAAATGAACAAGATAAGAAAATTGATGAGAAGAAGACCTCCTTGGCAACATGTGCTTTTGCCAAAGCACTATCTTCATGAGCTTCACCATCTTGGAACATAGATTGAGGTAGATCACTTGTACCTTATCATCATTTCTCTTCTTGAAACAATTAGAAGCGAAATGCCCCTTCTTACCACAAAGGAAGCACTTCTTGTTAGATTTGCAACTTGTTGATGCTTGTGATGACCACTCTCCTCCTTTGACTTGTCCTTCATGAAATGTTGATGTTAATCTTTGTCCCTTCCTCTTGGCTTGTCCTTTGTGAAGTATGCTTTCACCTTTCCACCATAGATGGATTCCAATGTGTCCCAAGCCTCCTTGGATGTGGTACATGAGCCAATATCACACAGCAATTCATTCGAAACATTTATCTTTATGATCTATAGAGCCATCCTAGCTCTCTTTTTGTAGTTTTGGACCTCTTGGAGCTCTTGAGGCTTCTCCTCAGGTCCTAGCACAATCTTCATCACATCTTGGAGCACCAAAATGGACTCCATTCTAGCCTTTCAAATAGAATAGTTGGAGGTAGATAGTCTCTCACTAGATTCCAATAGAAAGGAACCCTTATATGCCATGTAATAGTGAAGACTCCTTGTGATTTAGACAATAAAATGTTGCTTCTCTCTCACTATAGAATCCTTGAAATGTGTACTACCAACTCCTATGCAAGATCTTGCAACAAAATGTGAGATGGATCTCACTAGCTCTACCAATCTCTCTCAAACTAGATCAACCTCTCATCAATTGATGGAGTATAGGCAAAGTTTGGTTCAAACTATCTTTGGCACGTGTGAAACACTCCAAGAATCCACAAATACTCAAATACAAGCCAATTGTATGAAAGAAAGTGGCTATGACCTCAAAATGATGACTAGATCTCAAATAGCTGACATTGGCAAGCCTCTTCTTGAATTTTTTGGTCAAACTAGCAAGTTATGATCAAACCAAATGTGTATACATAGGTCTAGGTGCCCTGCCTAACCCTCTTCAAAGCTTATAACTTTTTATTGGCTCTATCAAATGGATTGAAACAAATTGCTACAAAAACTAGACAAACTAGCTTTCAAACAAGCTATCTAGCACCAAATTTGGATCTAACTTGGAAGAGAACTTTCCAAATGAACTTGGCTATACTTCACACGTGCCTGAGCACTGAAATCCATACAGTACTTGAAATGATTCAATCATTATGATAATGAACCCTTTTTATCCAAATTACCTTGAGATAGCATGGGAGATGCAATCAACACTCTCTAGATCTTGATTTTCATGAAAATTTTGAAACTATGGATGATAGATGCATCAAAAGCCTAGGTAGGCTTTGATACCATGTGAAAATTCACACATGTGAGAATGTCCTAATGTGTGAAATTGATCTCCTAAGCTTGGCTCAAGCACTATAGATCACCTATTGATTGAAATCCAAGATCAATGACAAGATCCAAGGCAAAAAGACCATTCTACATGCATTCATCATTACCAAAAGGTGTTTCACAGGTGTGGAAGACTTCATGAAATAAACGGAGTCCCAACAAGCTCCTCTCCTCGGGTAGAGAGAGAAAATACCACTTTTGGGCTCATCTAGAGAGAGAGAGGGAAGACAATACAAACAAAATTGGCAAATCTCCAAATTGACTTAGAAACTCACATTAGATTATAATGGAAAATCAAAGTACATATAGAACTTGTGGAGATACATGCTACAATCCTATTGGACCCCTCAATCATAGCCTCTCTAACCCTATTGAATGTGTGATGCAACATCTCTCACTTTTGATTGGACCCTTACAACACATCTTTCTCTCATGATTGGACCCTTTTACCACATAGGGTGCATCACTCATCAAACCTAAACTTGACATGTGTAAGCAACCTAACTAGCTTGAGTTACATCACAATTGAATTTTGGCCTAATCATGACAAAACATGTGCACTTGAGCATTTGACCTCTAAAGCCAAAATTGGCCCTATCACCTAGTGACACCAAGATCCTTGACTAGCAATCTTTATGATACCCCTAAATTCAACATTATAAACTATTTCTAACTATTTTACACATGTGAGAACATGCTCCACACATGTGAAATGTACACACAAACATAAAATCATAAAATAACCAAGATAGATTTTTGACAATTTTCCACAAATATGTCCTTCAATATCTCTCATACTTTAATTCGAAAAAATTTGAGTATCCTTCATACAAATCGTATGCAAAATGTTGATATTTAGTAGTTGAATCACCCAAAAATTTAGTCTTTAGCATGGTGCCATTAAAGTGGCTAAGGAGTGGTTTTTAATCTCAAGCTCTATGAGCTCAATAAACAAAAAACCACGAAGCTTGTCTTGATCAAATGATTAAAGCCTACTATATTTATAAAAAACCTCTCTATACTATTTAGAAAATCAAATATAGATATGAAGCCAAAACTTACCTTAAAATGGTGTGGAGAGAAACACCACTGCCTCGTCATTGCCACCGTGCTGATCACACCTTTTAATAGCCAGAGTTCATATATAATTTCCATGAATCTCACTGACAATGTCAATGGCATCACTAGCCTAAAAAATGAATAGTGCTGGTTTTTTCTCGATACTTGATATCATGTGAAATGTAGAGCTTGGTTTTCTCCATAAAAACCTCTTCCCCAAGATCACCATTCAAGAATGCATTTGTGATATCCAATTGCCATATATCCCATCCAAAAAGTGTAGCAAGTGAAATAATGACTCTAATGCTCACCATCTTTGCCACGGGTGCAAAGGTCTCATCGTAGTCAATTCCATACTCTTGTGCATATCCTTTTTCCACCAACCTTGCTTTGTACATGTTGATTGATCCATATTAGTTAGTCTTCACCTTGAAGATCCACTTGCATCCAATAGCTTTCTTGTCCTTTGGAAGTTGCACCAATTTCCATGTTTCATTAATCTTTATAAGAGCTTGATACCCAAAATCCATTGCTTTGATCCACTCTTCTAGGTGAACAAATTTCTTAGTACTGAAAGATGAATAGCTTTGGAACCATTCTTCATGACTTGTCATATGTTGTGTGGCTCCAGAATAAAAAAACCAAGTCTAATCATTATGTGCATTTTTGTGATTAGTTATGAACACATCTTCATCCATTTATCAAATGGGGGCTAATATAAGTTTCGAATTGAAAGGCATTGGTCAAACTTCTTCAAAATATGTATTGTCTACATATTTTGGGTCCTCCTATATTTTTATGGAGTTTGGATCCTCAAAAAACAAGTGCTGTCAAATGTTGTTTCAGTTCCCAAGCTCAAGTGCCACAGGAAAATGGGTTATGTGGCCTGACAAGATGGGTGCAAAATAGACCCCAAGCTCAAGTGCCACAAGAAAAAGATACCAAGCTTCAAGAAAATGGATCTCAAGCCTAAGTGGCTTGGGATAAATTATATTACTAGATCTTACAAGAAAAAGATGGGCGCAAAATAGTGCTAGGATCAACATGATTAAATGCAAAGAGTCTGACTTGCCACAACATATGCAAAATAATAATGAAACTCATTGTTAAGGAGCTTAGAATAACATTCTTAAGTTTAAGAAAGTACCTTGTGTTGTATCTTAGGAATTGAAACCAAATCTCCTTAGAGCTTCTCTTCAATTCCATAAGTAATGGCTCATTAAAAGTAAGTCTAAGTCCTCTACTAATAGGAGCCCATTATTGTGTTCCCAACATCATCAATGGTTGCGTTCCAAAGCTATTCTTTAAGCTCTTTCCCTCCTTAGACTCGGGATTCGTGAGGAATAGTGCTCTCTCTTTTCAAGGTCTTCATCTATTCAAGGCACAAGATCATTCCAAGCTTCTAGAACCAGTTCGATTCTTGTTTCTAGGAGAAGCTTTTGCTTGTGGCATTGATTTGGAAAAAGGGAGTCAAAATGTTTGGTCAAAATAATCCTTAATCCATGCACAGAAGAGGTATTGGATCTTTTTAAACTTTGATTTTGCTATAACTTTTGAACGGTTGCTTGAAAGTAGGTCATGTAGGGTACTGTTGAAAAGCTCTCGTCGAGTGCTTTCCAGCGGTATATTCCAACGGTATAATTTTCATCTCAATCGGAGCTACGGTTAAAAATTTATTCTATTTTTTATGAACTACAAACGGTAATGTACATAGAATGGTCAAGCATCGAAAATAGTGCAGGCAGAAATGAAAAAGCATTTGGGCATAAAATGAATTTCTTTCTGTAGTTTACATTAATAAACTTTGTCAACCTGTGTGGCATTTCTTATAGGGTCTTTTTTGGATTCAGAATTCCTCTTAGCTTGTCCATCTCCCCCGGAAACCAAGATGCATTTTTGGGAAGAAATAGAAAAGCCAATTTCACTTTGTCAAAATGGTACATTTTGCCCAGGCCCTTCATGGCTACTGCAGGCACCGACCTACCAACAGTAGACTCAGCACGGTCTTTGGGCAGGGGGGGTCTTGGCTGGCAATTCTGAGGCCAATTCTCATAACTGCACACTCATTTGAACTTTGGGCCTCCCCAAGTGTTTAAATTCTTCTAAAACAAGCCACTTTTTTGGTTTCCTGTGAAGTCTGCTCCAAAAATCACAAGAAGCCTCTTGTCTCGACCCAGAAAAAGACTTTTGAGGATTCTTGATCTCTCTATTGCTATTGTTTGCAACTCATATTCGAGAACAGCACACTTGAACATAAACGAATTTGTACCTTTGACAAATTTTATGCAGTAAAAAAAGACTTTTGTTTTGAAAGTTGTCCTCAATACTTGCTTGTGAAGATGGGAAGTCATGGTCTTAATGCCATACTGGAGTCGTCCTAAGTCTCCATATATGAGGTTGTCAAGAATAAGCAACAGATGATACTCTATTGAGTAATAGAGGGTCAAAATTTAAGTTTCTGGCAAGTGGATACCTCCCATTGACTCCATGTACAGATCCTCTCTTATGTGTTTTATTGTTTTTTGTATGATCTTTCTCTCGATTCCAATGAACACATTTGACATTAATAAAGTACAGTTATGTGAACTGTTTCCATAAGCAACTACAATTCAGGCCTTGTTTTTCTGTAGAATGACTGTACCTTGAATTATATGGCTTGGCATCTAAAGGGTTCAGCATATCTCATTATGATATTAGTGTAATCAGCTGTAACTTGTACGTGACAATATTCTGTAACAATCTGAAAGTTTCAGTAGCACCAACAGTTTTTGAGTTACAGTACACTTCAGGGCTATTTGGGACCGAAGAAAAATCAGAGACCCTGCAGTTCACATAAGAGAAAGCTAAGGTACCCATGTCACCACATCAGCCACTGCCATATCAATGCAGAGCAGCCAGTTACCAGATTGAAAGATCTGATTCCCCATTTTGATAACTTCCAGCCTAAGAGTAATAATTTGGCCACAACTAGCCAATAGCTACTTTATTCAATAAAAAGTTGCCAATATTCTAGAACATAAGTAGTATTGTGAGGGTATTCTGCTTTCTGGATGAATTCTAAAAGCCAAATGGAACATGATCAGAACCATATCATTTTTCCTCTAGCTTATCTGATAAGTCAGGAAAATGGTTGTGATTTGTTCCAGAATGTACAAGCAAAAAAAACCGATGCACAAAACGTATTACCTCCAATAAGTACTAACCAAACAACATACAGGAAAATGGATCATCGTTTGATTTGCTATTTGACAGGAATGATAAGCAGACAAGGTGAGATTTCTTTGGAGCACTTGAAATGGTGTAGCAAATATAGCCCTGAATGTAAGAAAGATTCTAGAAAGAAAGCTACTTCCAATAGGTAGACTGGGAAAGACTGTACGATCCATCAAATTCTATGGTGTGTACACTCGTGAGCACCAATTGTTGCTTTGATTGTAGACAGGCAACAAGGCAATCTATGCATAATAAAAGAAACAATGCCACAAATTCGAAAGCTTCCTCACAAGATTGTCACCAAGATGACATCAGGGAAAGGTGACCCCCAGTCTGCAAGCTAGTACGTAGATTAGTAATGACTTGGTTTTTCCCTGTTCATCAGCAGCTTCATCAAACATGCTCTTTTTCACCCCCAGTTATCCATCCTTTCTGGTCTACACAAGCGTCTCCCCACAATGTTGCTTCAGTGACAGCATATTGACACTCTCGTGAAGATGCAAAAATCTTTCAGTCAGGATTCTGTTAACCTTTTCACGTTTGTCCCTTCGGCCAACTCTGTTGGAGTCATCTGCATCTTGCCTTCTAGGATTGACCACTCTAATTTCTGGACCGAAGCAAGAATCCTTATTACAAATAGGCGATACTAGAGGATGTTTGGAAAAGGAATATTGGGCTCCACTGAGCTCATTGCTTTGCAGCTTTTGACCTCCCTCATTCGAGCCACCAACAAGTTCCCTATCCTTTTCTCTCTTGCCTCTGGAAGTGGTAGACTGTCCCAGCCTACTGCTATCGACAAGATGAATAGCAGGATCATAAATTTGAGATGCTAAGTATGTTAATGCATTCACGACCTCGGCAATAAGCGGTCGAGTGGTGGCTTGCTCTTGTAAGCACATAGCAGCTACAGCAAGCGCCTGGAACAAAGATCTCATGGGGAAACGACCTTGCAACAATGGATCTGCCATTGAAGCAAATCTTCGATGATCCCTAAACAAAGGGTGTGCCTGAGAAAGAAGACAGCAAACACTTGTTACATAAGAATGGAGACTGCAATAGATATCAGATGATATACCAACATCATTTTCAACATACAATTTTATGATAATGTTTAAATTTTTGTGTAAAATTCTACTTAGATAGATGCCACCCTGCTTACATTCTCAAGGTACACTTTCCATCATTCAGAAAATTGACACCTCTGGATCAGTCAAACTAGTCAAGTTCAAATTTGCAGTTCCAAGGCAACACTAAATTGAAACTAGCTCAACACTGAGTGAACTAGAAAACACTAGAATGCTAATCACGTACTGATAGAATATATAAATGAATGTTGCTTAGCAGAGGACTCTTACCCAAGCAACAAGATTGTGTTCCCCTGCTGGTCTGGCATTGTCTATAGCTCTTCGCCCAGTAATAAGTTCAAGCAAAACTACTCCAAAACTGTACACATCCGACTTCAAACTCAACTGACCCGTCATGGCATACTCAGGAGCACAATAGCCGTAAGTCCCCATGACACGAGTTGAAACATGGGTCTTATCCCCCACAGGACCAAGCTTTGCAAGCCCAAAGTCCGATAGCTTAGGATGATATCCTTCATCAAGCAAAATATTTGATGACTTCAAATCTCGATAGATAACCGGTGGGCTTGCTTTGTCATGCAAATATTCGAGACCTCTTGCAGCACCTGCAGCAATTTTCATTCTTGTGTTCCAGCCCAGTGGTTCTTTTTCAAATTGAAGGTCTGCAAGAAAGAAACTAACTCTCTTCAGCACAAATTTTAATTCACTTCTCTTTTAAGCATCACCAGAAATGCTAGCTGCAAACTTCGTTCATAAGAAGGCCAAGAAACATGCTATCCTGCAAATATTCTAAGTTAAGCATCAACTCAAATCTCCAACAACATAAATGGAAATCAAAACAGAACATAGAAACTTGCATCCCACTAAGAGGTGTCATAGATTGAATTTATTGCGTTGAAATTGCCAGTGCACCATGCAGATGGTCATCAAGGCTGCCAAGTGGCATGAACTCGTATACTAATAGCCTCTGATCACCATCAGCACAATACCCAATTAAGTTGACAAGGTTAGGATGATGTAGCAGGCTAAGCATTAAAACTTCCACTAAAAATTCTCTGCTTCCTTGAATGCCATTTCTGTCAAGCTGCTTGACAGCAACAACCTGCAAAAAGAAGAACAAATTATCTCAAAATACCTGATCAAAACAAACTCTGCAGTATGCTTCAGCAATTACAAGTGGAACTTAATTTGGAGGGCATGGAATGGAATACTAGTGCAGACTTGCCTGTCCTGTTCTCAGACGCCCTTTATAAACACGACCAAAGCCACCTTCTCCTATTAAACACTCAGATTTGAAACTTCTAGTTGCCCTTGCGAGTTCACGAAAGGTGAATGTCTGTGCAGCCACATGTGTATTTCCATCTTGAGGCTCTTTCTTCTTAGCTAATGAGGCTTTTGACTGAAGCTTATCTGCATACATCCAAGGTACGTGATAACACTAGGCTACATAAAACTCCATTATAAAAATAACCAATATGTATAAAAGCTCACTTCTTCCCTCGTGTATAAAATGCATCGAAATAAAACCACCTGTCTCATACTCATGAAATCTGAGATTCTTTGCAAGTTTTTCAGATTTAAGCATCTTATCTTGCAAATCCACTGAAAAGTATTCAGCTACCAAGTTAAAGACGATTATACCAAGCCTTGCATGAATATTTCACATTGGTTTCACATGTTTTTTGGTGCAAGAAATCTAAGCTAAACACAGCATAAGAGTAAAGAGAAGCCATTACGTACTAGGTAATGTCCATGGGAAGGACTAGTCCTCTAAATAATCTGCCTGGCGAGCGGCAGCGGCAGCCACAAAGCCATGGGACCAGCAGATTGCTACTTCAGGACCGGTCCAAGCCATGGACATTAGATGACGTAATGAATTCTTTTGGCTATTCTTGACTGTTGGATTCCATAATTTGGTGATTGTGTACCATTGATCTTTGAATATCTATAATCTGCTGACACAATCTGCACAATAGAACAAAAGTCGCAAGAGTTACAAAACTCGTTGAGGTCGTCGAGAGAAAGTCATTGGGGCCGCACGAGTCACTGAACTCACAAAAATAGCAAAATAGGCGCAACAGGTTGCAAATGTCGCAACCAGTCACGAAGGTCGCAAAAATAGGTGCAGAAGTTGCAAAAAAACAGTCATGACAATTTAAAAAAATTAGATTGTGGCAGACTATGCGAACTGATTTGGACGCATAATCTGCCACAAAAATGGCCAGAAATCCATTATGTACTACATTTAGGCCCTGGGGGCCCTAAATGGAATTCAGGCGAGCCCGGGAGGGCGAGCCTCAATTCTATTTAGGGCCTTCGCTGAGATTCAGCAGAAGCGCCTCTGTTATCGCTGTAAGAGTCAGATCATCTCGCCCGTGATTGCCGACAGTCTCCCGATCCTCCTACCGCTGTTTCTTACCAGAGGCTCTTACTCCTGATGATTCTGATGTTTATATCCAGATTCTTGATACTCCTGACCCACATTCTGTTGATGAGCCGGCTGACCCGCTTCCTGATGATCCTGCTTCTGCCTCTTGCCATGCACAGCTTGCTTATGCTACTTGGGCTGGGCATCCTGATCCTCGTTCTATTCGGTTACGCGTTCGCATTTTGGGGCGAGAGTATATTTCTTTGGTGGATACGGGCAGTACACACTCATTTATTAGCAGTTACATTTCCACCAGGATTCGTGCTACACCTATTTCTGCTACACAGTCTCTCAGTGTCGAGGTTGCTAGCTCACATACTTTTATCAGCTCTCAGATGTTTCAGGGCTTGGACTATAGCATTGGTGACTTCTCTGGACAGGCAGATTTCTATATTATTCCTCTGGAGCGCTATGACATTATTCTTGGTGCAGATTGGTTTTCATCCCTTGGTACTGTTGTTGTGGATCTTTCTCAGCAGACATTGTCTTTTACACATGCTGGTCGGCATCATTTACTTTCTGGTATTGATTCCCAGGGTGACTATTAGTTGGTTACCGGGAAGCAGTTTATGTGTAGTCCAGCTGATTTCTGACTTATTGCATCGGTATTCTGTGGTCTTTTCAGAACCTAGGTCTCTGCCACCATTATGAGATGTCACCCACCATATTGATCTTATTCCTGGTGCTACCCCACCCTCTCGTTCTCCATATCGTATGTCTAAAGATGAACGTGATGAGGTCCAGCTCCAAATTGCTTCCCTTTTACGTCAGGGCCTCATTGTTCCTAGCCATAGTCCTTTTGGTGCTCCTGTCCTCCTTGTTGCCAAAAAAGATGGACCAAGCGCCTTTGCATTGACAATCGTGCTTTAAACAAGCTGACTATCCGTAATCAGTATCCTATACCTCACATGGATGACCTTTTTGATCAGCTTGGCACTTCTTCCATCTTTTCCAAAATTGACCTACGTTCTGGATACTACCAAATTAGGATGCATCCTTCTGATGAGCATAAGACTGCATTTCGTACTCATTTGGGTTTGTATGAATTGTGTGTTCTTCCATTTGGTGTTCAGAATGGTCCACCGACATTTCAGAATGCTATGAATAATATTTTACGTCCTCTTTTAGGTGTTTGTGTGTTAGTTTATTTTGATGACATTCTTGTTTTTAGTATTTCTTTGTCTGATCATGTAAAACATCTATCTTCTGTGTTTGAATTACTTACTAAGCATCAACTGTTCGCCAAATTGTCCAAATGTTCTTTTGTCGTGGCTGAAATCGAATTTTTGGGTTTTCTTATTTGTGGTGGACGTATTCGTCTTGATCCTCGGAAAGTTCAGGCTATTGAGAATTGGCCTGTCCCAACCGATGTTTATTCTGTTCGTATGTTTTTAGGTATGGCAACCCATCTTTGTCGTCCTGTTAAGTATTTTACCACTGTGGCTACTTCGCTTCATTCGTTACTAAAGAAGTCTCATGCCTTTGTTTGGACTTCTGAGTGTCAAACTGCTTTTGATGCTTTACGTCATGCCATTGTTTCTGCTACTGTTATGTGTCTTCCCCAGTTTGATCAGCGTTTTATTGTTGAGACTGATGCCAGTGCTATTGGTTTAGGCACTCTTCTCCGTCAGTCCGAGTGTTTTATTGCTTATGAGTCTCGTCGTTTGCGCTCTTATGAGCAACGTTAGAGCTACTTGTTGTCATCCATGCTTTTAAGAAATGGCATCATTATTTGTATCGTGTTCCCTTTGATATTATTACTGATCATCAGTCTCTCCGTTATCTTTTTTCTCAGCGTGATCTTAGTGATCGTCAATATCGTTGGTTACAATTTTTACAGTCTTTTCATTTTGATATTTTGTATCGTCCAGGCAAGGCAAACACAACCGCTGATGCTTTATCTCGTCCTGCATTGTTACATAGTATTGTTGCTTCAGTTCCTTCTTGGTTTGATGATTTACCGGCCGCATATTTGTCTTGTTCTGACTTTTTTAATGTTTATCATACTCATCCCCTTTCGTCCTCTCAGAAGTTCAAGGTTTATACTATTGTTGATGATCGTTTATACCACTATGGTGCTTTATGTATTCCCAGTTCTCTTTCCATTCGTCCTCAGTTGTTGTCTGATGCTCATGCTTCCCCTATTGGTGGCCATTTTGGTTTTCAAAAGTCTTATGCACGTCTTAAAGACAATTTCTATTGGCCATCCATGAAGTCTGAGCTAGCCCATCTTATTCATGATTGTCCTTTTTGTGCCCGTAATAAATACTCCCGTGCTAAGTCCGCTGGTTTGCTCCAGAGTTGGCCCATTCCTCATCGCCAGTGGACAAATATTTCTATGGACTTTATCCTTGGTCTTCCTCATACCCGCCGTGGTCATGACTCTTGTATGGTGGTGGTAGATCGGTTCTCGAAACAGGCACACTTTATACCGGTCCGCAGTACTATTACAGCTGAGTAGTGCGCATGTCTTTTTCTATCAGATATTTTTCGCCTGCATGGTATGCCACGTACTATCCTATCCGATCGGGATAGTAAGTTTACATCTACGTTCTGGACAGAGCTTATGCGTATTTTGGATGTACAGCTTCTGATGGGTACTGCTTATCATTCTACTGCTGATGGGCAGACTGAGGTCCTTAATCGGATCCTTGAGGATTACCTTCGACATTTTGTTTCTCCTTCCGGGAAGGATTGGGACCAGCATTTATGTTTGGCAGAGTATAGCTATAATAGCTCTGTTAGTACCAGCACTAGAGTTTCACCTTTCTTATTGGCTCATGGGTATGCTCCACTTTTGCCAGGGGTGCCTCTTCCTCTTGATGATACACCAATTACCATTGCTTCTTTTTTATCCGGTGCTTGTGAGCTTATTGCTAGGGCTACTACTCACTTACAGCATGTTCAGCAGCACTATCAGACTTCTGTTGATCGTCATCGCCGTCATGTTGAGTTTCAGGTTGGTGATATGGTTTACCTCCGGTTACGCTTTGCACGTCATCACTTTTTTTAGGGTCACGCTTCTACTGAGAAGCTTGCACCACACTATTATGGGCCTTACTGTATCTTGGATCGCCTCAGCCTTGTTACATACCGGTTACAGTTGCCTGATTCTACACGAGCTTGTGATATCTTTCATGTTAGCCTGTTACGAGCTGCCATTGAGGATGATGCTCCTCACGATCGCACATTTCGTACAGAGCCAGAGCTGTTCCCTTTTTTGCCAACCGCTATCCATCAGATTCGCCTTCAGTACAGTCGACGTCGCAGGCAGGTTCAGTTTTTAGTACAGTGGGATGGTCGTCCTCTTGAGGAGGCCACTTGGGAGCCTATTGATGTGTTTTATCATACACCATTATTGGCAGATCAGGCTCGAGCCCTCATGGCTTTAATTCTCTCCTCTACTACAGATGTCATTGTAGATGTTCCCTCTGTTTCATGATTCGGCTAGCTATGACTATTCTTTATTGTCGTATTTGCTTAGCACTTGCTTTACACAGTTATGATGCTTTTGGGGTATCTGTTGTGACAACTTATGTCCTCTCCATCAGTATTTCCATTAGTTTGTGATTTTTCAGTATTTAGCATGCTTACATTATTGTTTTAGATAGTCATTATGCTTGCTAGCCGGTGGAGGGCTTTGTTTTTCTACAGGGGAGAGTTATGGACTTGGCTCATTACATTCGCCGTGTCCATTCTTTTATTGTTATTATGCATAAGCAGGCCTAAGGGTCCTTTTTATTCATATACTGGCCTTGGGCCCTATTTGGTTATATTTTTAGGACTTGGTCACATTGATTTGGAGTGGGGGTCCTCCTATTGGGAGGGCGCACTATTTTCCCTCCAAATCCTTTTCCCTCCCTTATTTGAATCTTTTTTTGATTCAGGGAGAGGGTATAAGTAGGGCAACATTGTATTCCTTTATTCAGTTTATGATAATTGCTCCTCTTTAGACTCCTTAAGCATTCTCTTCCTGCTTTCTAGCATAGCTAGTGAATCTTAGCTTGTAACTAGGGCAGGGGCGGAAGATTATGGGAATTATATGTCCTGCGGTTTCTAAAAAATTGCAGGCATGGCTAATAACATAGTGCTGCACTTGATTGGAAGTCATTGACGGCTAATTCAGACAGCGACTGAATCTCTGTTGCCCTCTAGTTTCTGCTGCAACTCTCGCAATCAAGAAATATATGACACAGAAATTCTCAGCTGAGTGTTTCCTCTCTCGCGAAACGCCTGCACCTTTCAAAAGTAAAAACTTATGCCCTTCAATGCTTTTTTACTAAAATAATAAAAGCTCATTATGGCATATTAACCATCCTATTTTTCTGAAATGGCATATTAACCATCCTAATCTTTTCTGAAGAAACGGCAGCAGCTGACCATAATGTAAGATACCTCATGCTGGTGACCTGCATAAAGTAGGGCTCCAAAAATTGATGACATCAGGAAGAGGAATTATGGGCATGACCTT
>MU832736.1:0-67819 GCA_029204225.1 Diphasiastrum complanatum
AAAACAGTTTAAAAATCCGACCGGATCAATCACCACAACACAACGTCAAGTGCAATAAGACAAGACAAAAGAATTTCTCTCCACAAAATGTATATTTCAACTAATGAGTAAGTACAAAGATCAGTTGCTTTAAAAGTACTCAAAGGGCTCGTAAAAGAAAGATGGCCCAATAACTCTAGAACTAAGCACACGTGGTGCCGTCGAAATAAGAAGACACTGTATAGTCGATCATTGCTATTTTAACTACTTTGGCAATGGAGTATATGTGATTCAGAAGTTTTGCCATATCTTCTGGAAAAAGATTTTGCCTTCTTCACTGATTATCAAGCACTCTTATATCTCATCAACAAGACTTGCACAACTGGTCATCTCACTCGATGGATCCTATTTCTGCGAGAATTTGAGTTTAGGATCGTGGTTCAAAAAGGAGTTCAAAATTTTTTAGTAGAACCATCTATCTCAAATCCCTAATCTACCCACCCTAGATCAAGGCGTCAACGATGATTTACCCAATGCCATCTTGTTTTAGGTTGACTCTACCTGTTTGGGCCAAGGAAATCACAGAATATTTAACTTCAGGAGGACAGATGGATCCATCCTTATCTAACCCGAACAATGTGCGTTGGTCCTCAAACCAAACCTTATACGTTAACCTTTACAAACAAGGGTTCGATGGAATTATCCAACGTTGTCTTACTAAAGGTGAATACCCTCTGTCATCTCCCTCACTCACAAAGTTATTGGAGCAGATAGGCTACTCGAAAGGGATGGAATATGGAATTCTACAAGCATAACGGCTTCTTGGCCATATACTAGCTGAAAAGGGGCTAAGCATGTGGCTCGCTTCGGGGTAGTGCGGTAGGCCCATAAGTAACATGAAGTCTTAGCTCCCAATCAGATCGGTTGGACTCGACGGTTTTGGTGAGAATACCACATAAGATTTTGTTGGTGGATTCCGCCTGGCCATTGCAGCGTAGATAATATGGGGAACTTTTGCGATGTACCACAAAAAATTTGGAAAGGAAGTCTGCTATGATAGAGTTAAGAAATGTGTACCCCTATCACGGTTAAGCTTTAGAGACATCCGAAACGAACTATAACCTGTTCATAGAGGAATTTTGCGGTAGAACGAGCGTCAACATTGCGAACAGCTCTTACTTCAGCCCATTTGGTACAACTAATCCGTGGCTACTATGATATATCATGATTGAGTGTGTCGAGCAGCGGGACTAATGGATCCAACATAATCAATTTTTCTATTTTTAGAAAGCTTGATCAGTTGTGACCAAAGTGCAAAGGCATGTAGTCGGTCTTCTGAAATCGTTTTATTCATTGACAAACATCACAGGCCTTAATGTAGGTGTGCGTATATCTTAAAAAGAGTTGGCCACCAAAATCCTAATAAGAGAATTTTCTTAGCAGTCATTTCGGAAGTGCACAAACATCGACAAAAAACATGGCATGATCGATCCTTGAAAACTCAAAGAGTTTTAGGTCGGAGATAAGGTTCTGCTATACCAAGCCAAAGCTTTTAAAGGAAAACTCAAATCTTCTAGCCAAGGACCTTATGTCATTCAAAAGATATTTGCTTTCGGATATATCCAACTCCAAACCCTACAAGGCAATCTTTTAGATACTGTGGTCAATGGGAGCAGACTGAGAAAGTACAATGAGCCCTGTTTTTATCCATAGTGAGAAGATAGAAAATTTTTGGAGCTCATTGGCAATCTCAAGCTAGTTCACTATGCACATTGAGTTTTTGTGATCCAAATGAAACCAAATCAATTTCTACTTGTTTCTCAGGTTGAAGGCCGTACTACAGCCTGTAGTACACACGTGTGGGCTCGGATTTCAATGTTTATCAATGCTTTTGATTGTTAATGCTTGTTGTTTGTCAAATTGCCAATCTAGATCATATTTTTTGTGTCTAGTTTTTTGATAGATTGTTAAGCAAGCATCCAATCACTCTTGTGGATCTTTTGTAGATCCATTTATGGTCCTAAAGTACAGTACTTTCACATTTTCTTGTTTCAAAACATCAAGATACCATCAGATCAGACATACAATCAGTCTTTTTCTGTGAAAACTACAAGAATCATTCTTTTCAGAAAATTTGTCTCACAACCTCATCAGATAGAATTCACCTAACCTTTTTTTTAGTATGCACGATTTATTTTTGACCTCCATGAATTCTGTCTCAGAGACAAACTTTCCATAAACAAAAAACATCAGTTTTCTGCATTAGATCCTCCTTGACAGAATTTGTTGCAAATTCACTGAGCATCAGAATAATCTCCACGATTTCTCTGTTATCTCCACGAATTCTGATCAGATCCATTTTTGTATTGTCAGCCATTTCTCTCATTTTTGTACAAAAAAATCACTTATAGGAATTCGCCGGCCCATAGAACAGTGCCTCAAAATTCGTGAATCTCACTAGGAAATTGTGGACACTGAGGACGATTTTTGGGTGTAGTTGTGAATTCTTGACCAAAAAAGTCTATATATAGGCCTCCCCCATCCTCTCCACGAATTCATTCTTCTTTCGTAGGCTAGCACCTTCCGGGATTTGTCAAGAATTGTGCAGCCATTCGTATCGAGTTCGACCCTCCGACCTGAATCAGTGATTCTGCTAACTAAAAGTAGATTCTTGGTCAGATTTGGAATGTGGAGAACATTGGACAACAACTTGACCTCACCTCTTTTGAATTCAACTTTGACTGTTCTTTCCCCTCCGATTGTATGTGATGAATTGTCTCCAAGTTGCAGAATTTGAGAGTGGGTGAATGACTTATAGTCCTTGAACCAATCGTGATGGTGAGTCAAGTGTTGAGTTGCTCTGAAATCTAGGTACCATGAATCGATATCCTGTTGTTCTCCTTGGTCATGAAAGCTGCTTTATCTTCTTCTTGTTGTTGCTGATTTGAGTGACTGGTCGTAGCACTATGTGCTTGCTGTTGGAACTGCTTCTTTTTGTTGTTGTATTTCAAAGTTTGCCAGTACTTGATTTCGTGGCCAGTCCTCTTACAGTATCTGTAGAAAAGTTTCTGCGCTGGTTGGAATGAAGAAGAGCTTGAATTCGATCCTGAACCATTATTTGGTCCAGACTGCATATTGCTCTTCTTGTCAGTAGAGCCTGACTTTGTAGATCTCTTGGATCTAAACCTCTGATTTTTTGAATACAGAGCTTGAGGATCCGATCCTGAGCCTAAGGAAGATGCTAATCTTCTGATCTCCTAGCAAGATTACTCTTGATAGAGTGAGGTGCTCCTGGGTAGAAATTGTCATTAACCAATTTTCATAGGCTTTAGGTAGACTCGATAATAGAGTCATGAGTGCATCGGAATCTTCTATAACTGAGCCAGTTGCAGTCATCTGCTCCATAAGATTTTGAAGGTGTTGAGGTGGCTCGAAACACTATATGCTTCAGACATTCTGAATGTAATGTCTCTAATGTTGTAGAGAGTTGCTAGGATTCCCATGCATCCTTAGGGGTCTGAGCAGCATGTATGTGGCTGATCTGAATATCCTTGATGTTGAGGGAGATCAATGGATATTGTGAGTGGAGCTGAAGAAGAACCTGCTGCACCTAATGAAGCTGCAGCGTTCCATACCTCCATCCAAGGCATAGACACCTACCTGCCCTTAACCAAGGACACTAGTACCTTAATCTAAGGCACCTACCCTCAATACTAAGGGTACCCCTTATCCAAGGGTCACGTGACTCCATACCTCTAACTAAGGTATAGTCACTTGCCTGTCCTTATCCAAGGGCACATACCCTTAATTCTAAGGGTACCTTGCCATTTAGCCTCCAACACTAAATGGACTATTAGGGGTCTGAACTACTGCTAGTTACATACGTATGTAACATTCCTTCCCCCTAAACTTAAATTTTTCCTTGTAGGTAAAAATTTGGAGAATTCTTTTGGAGATCAGCCTCCTTTTCCCAGGTATCCTCCTCTTCTGATTTGCCCCTCCACCTGACTAAAAATTCCCGTAGCACTCTACTCCGTAGAGTTCTCTGCCAGCTATTAACAATCGCCTCGGGTTCAGGTGGTCCACTCATGGACTCATCACAAAGAAGTTCCACTAGATCTTCCACAGGGACCAGGGTCTCCCCAACCCCCAACGAGGGTTTCAACTTACTAACGTGGAAAACAGGATGAATTCCAACGTTAGCTGAAAGTTCTAGTTTGTATGCGACCTTGTTTATCACTTGGATAACCTTAAAAGGACCGCAATACCTAGATGCCAACTTTGCACACTTAATAGTTTTCAACCCCCTAGAGTGACTAGGGACTCTCAAAAACACCCAGTTGTTGACCATGAATACCTTGTGTTTCCGAGATAGATCAGCATAGTGCCTTGCTATGTCCTGGGCACTTCTTATGCTATCTTTAGCCAGCTGTAACATTTCTTGCATATCCGCAAGGAAATCAGCTGTGGCTTGCACCCGTAGGTTTTTCATGCCAACACTAATTGGTGAACGAGGTTGAAAACCATACATAAGCATGAAAGGGCTGAATCCGGTCGCTGAATGTTTTGCACTATTATATGCAAATTCCACCAGTGGAAGGTACTGTTCCCAATCAGACTGCCGATGGCCCACATATGGTCGAAGCATATCCTCCATCGTCTGATTGGTCCTTTCCGTTTGACCGTCTGATTTTGAATGATCTGTAGAACTTAAACTTAAAGTTGTTTCCAACTTTTCAAATACTGCTTGCCAAAAATTCCCGGTGAATTTTGGGCCACGGTCACTGACAATATCGCAAGGCAGCCCGTACAGTCGAAAAAGCTTCTCAACAAACAGTTGAGCTAGTTCTGAAGCTTTAACAGTAGTTTTTGTTGGGATAAATTAAGCAAACTTCGTAAGTCTGTCAACAATAACCCAAACCGAATCGTGGCCCTTCCCTGTACGTGGAAGCCCGACCACAAAATCCATAGATATACTTTCCCACTTTCCGATAGGAATATCTAAAGGATGTAATAGGCCACTGATTTTTAGCCTCTCTGTTTTATTTAACTGGCACTTAGTACATTTAAGTACATAGACCTCTACCTGACTTTTCATCTTAGGCCACCAAAATTGCCTTCGAACTAAGTCAAGTGCTCTTTGTATACCCGGATGTCCTGCGCATGGACTATCATGACACTCATGCAAGATTTGGGCCCTTACAGTGTCATTCTCCGGTACACACACCTTTCCTTTATGAAACAACATCCTGTTTCGAATTAGGAAATCCGTTTCAGTCTTTCCCTGATTTGAGGAATCTTGCAAACATGAATCGACCCCCGAAAGTACTTGTTGCCAATACTTTCCAAAAAAAGGATCGGACTCATATAGTCCTTGAAGAGACTGAAACAACTCCGGTTCTATAATAGTAAAGCACAACTAATTAATAACCGGTAACCGACTCAAAGCATCCGATAGAGTATTTTAACTTCCTTTACAATAACGTATAGAAAAGTCAAAGATTTGCATTAGCTCAACCCATCTAGCTTGCCTCCCCTGTAAATCTGTAGCATCACATAAATATCGAAGAGTCTGATGATCCGTCAAAACTTCAGATCTGGCTCCATACAAATAATGTTGCCAAATTTTCAAGGAATGAACAATTGCAAACAGTTCCTTCTCATAGGTACAATACCTAGACTGAGCAGGATTGAGTTTCTTGCTTTCATAAGCCACAGGATGTCCATCCTACATCAAAACAGCTCCAATAGCATAATCACTGGCATCGGTCCTAACCACAAAAGTCTTATTAGGATCACCAATGATTAGTATTGGTGCCGAAGTGACACTTTTCTTAAGCAACTCAAAACAATTATTCATATCCTCCGTCCACACCACTAGTGGACTCTTAGCCCTCTGACTTAGCTTCTTATAGCCTTTCAAGGCCTGGGTAAGGGGAAATGCCAATCGAGCAAATTGGGGAATATGACGACGAAAAAATCCCACAAACCCCAAGAAAGAGTTGATTTCTTGAACTGTGGTGAGAATAAGCCAATCAATAACCCTCTGGATACGATCAGCCTCAATCTCCACCCCCCGTGCGGAAATCTTATGCCCCAAGTAGGACAATTCCTTAGCAAAAATGTCACACTTAGACTCCTTGTCAAAGAGATTTTCCCTTCTTAGAATGTCCAAGACAATCCTAAGATGCTCTTTATGTTCCGCCAAAGTCTTACTAAACATTAGGATATCATCTAAGAATACCACTATGAATCTTCCCAAATATGGCCTGAACAAATCGTTCATCATTTGTTGGAAAGTTGCCGGTGCATTGGTCAAACCAAAAGGCAACACCAAAAATTCGTAGTGACCAAAGCGAATTCGAAACCCGGTTTTTGGTATATCTTCTGCCTTAATGCGTATCGGATGGTAGCCCGATCTTAAACCTATCTTGGTAAAGTACCCAGCACCACCAAGGTAGTCTATTAGATCATCCATCTGCGGCAGTGGATATCTATTCTTAACGGTTACCTTGTTCAATTTCTTATAGTCGACGCAAAACCTTATAGTCCCATCCTTCTTGGCCACCAGAACCACTGGTGATGCCCAAGGAGACTTACTAGGTTGTATCCACCTCTTTTTCAGGTAATCATGTGATTGCCTATTTACCTCAGGCTCTTCCGATGCACTCATCCTATAAGGACACTGTGCAATTGGAATTGCTCCAGGTATTAGGTCAATTTTATGCTCAATTGTCCTTTCTGGTGGTAAACCTACAGGAAGGTCTAAAAAAACATCATTGAACTCCTGCCTAAGTTCATTATAGGCTTCAAATTCTGCAGTGTTCTCACTGGGTATATTCATGGCATTTATGTTAAGTTCTTAGGTTGAAGCTTGTTTTTTGATGCAATCATGTGCAAGGTGACCCTCGTCATTGCACTTGAAGCACAGGTTCTTCTTACGAGCTTTAGCTTTATCATTGCCACCATGATGGTTTTTAAAGTTTTTCTTGATTTTCTTAGGATTGTTGGAATTGGGATGTGTTTCATTAACAACTTCCCTATCCTTCCTCTTAAATTGAAAACCTTTTTTCTGCTCATTAGGCTGTTGACCCCTAGGTGGCTTAGGTGTGCCATCAAAGTATTTTGCAGTCCTAATAGTATCTTCTAGGGTTTTTGGATGGTTCCTACGAACATCCACTTGATAATCTTTTGGTAACCCATCAATAAACATTAACATTTGTACCTTGGTGGAATATCACTATAAAGTGGATTCAGGTACTCATGAAAGTTTTGAATAAACTGTTCCAAACCTTTATTCATGGTTAGATGACTCAACTTTTGGAAGTGTTCATAGTCATCTAAAAGTGGTAGAAAATAATCCCTAAAAAGCTTGCAAAAATCATCCCATGTACAAGGTTGATTGCCCTTTGCAACTAAGTCATCCCACCAAAACAAGGCTCTTCCTTCAAGGAACATAGTGACAGTGGATAACTTCTCAGATTCAGGGAATTGTTTCATGGCAAAGTATTTGTTCCAAACATTCAGCCAAGAACTTACCACTTGTAAGTTCCTATCCTTCTTCTCCCCCTTAAACACTTTTGCAGGAGGTGGAACTACATGCTTCTTATGATTGGCTAACCTAGACTCTAAGTCTTGGTTTCTTTGATTAGTTTCAAGAAGCTGCTTATTAGTGGCTTGAATTTATTGGTATAATAGTTCAAGAGCTTGTGCCACATTGGATGGGTTTGATAGATCAAATGTTGGGTTTTCATTGGCTTGATCATTGGGGTTGCTTGTGTGTTTTCCTATTATGCAAATACAACAACAAGTGCTCAAATTAGAATGATAGAAATGCTTCGATTGTTACATCCAATGCAAATAAAAAGCATTTACTTCTAATCATTCAATCTTATTGTTTGTAAGCTCAATCCAAGCCTACTATTTGCAAGCTTAATCCAAGCTTAAGAGGAAAACAACAACAAGCTACATTTGCCTTAATCAAAAGCAAAAATGAAAACCAAATCTTTATGTAAACTTCAATTAACTAATCCAAGCTAATATTTACATAAAGTTTCCATTCTCATTCTCATTCCAATTCTATTTGTCATTTCAAAAGCAACCAAAGTTTTCACATTTCTCACTATTCTAGATTTCTAAAACCAAGAAACTAGTGTCTAGAAATGGATAACTAATGAAGCTTTATGAAAACTTTAATTTTCAGATCTGATTTTCAGATTTACAGGTTTGAAAATCAGAACTTCAAAATGACAAAAAACAGAATTTCAAAACTTGTTTTATGCACAAAGTTACACTACCATTCCCTTCCTACATTGTCATCTTCATGAAACTAGGAGATAGAAAGGTGTAACTAATGAAGTTTGAATGAAAACTTCACTTTTTAGATCTGATTTTCAGATTTACAGGTCTGAAAAATAGAACTTCAAAATGAAAATCAGAACTTCAAACTCTTCATTTATGCAAAAAAAACACTAGTTTTGATCAAAACACATAGCTAGAATCAATCTTTTTGCCAAAAAAAAAAATTGTGTATGTAGAGGAAGACTTCCTCTACCCATCCCACAAATCTTTTTTCAGAACTTTTAAAAACACAAAGCCCACTTTAAAACTTCTCTAACATGATAAAAAATCAGCCCCTAAACAATTCTATACGGATCACTACTCTCTTCCAAAGAGAACTAGATTCATTGGGTACTTCAACTACAAGCTTCCTACAACTAGAAGAGCCTATAATCTTCCCCAAAAAAATTTAGTTCGTGATCTTAATAGATACCATCCTTTGTCTAGCTCTGATACCACGTTTACAAGTAGAGGTGAGGAAGTCCTCCAAATCCAAGGTAGAGCCTCCAAATGTCCTCCAAGCAACCTGCAAGCTTCAAGATGCTCCCCAACTCCAAGCTAGGATGCCTCCACCTGCAAGTAAGGATGTGCAAGCTTCCAAGGATCTCTCCTCCACCTGTGTCCCTACTCTTTAAACACAAAGATAGATAACAATCTGGCCTCAAGTATTCACCACCCAACCATAGCTAGATCCAAGCTCCAAGCAAGACCTATCTAGCACCCCCTTGCTAACCATAAACAAATCACAAGCATACCACAACACTCCATAGCATACTCAAGATCCAAACCCTACTTATGTCCCATACCATAAGCAAGATCCCCTCAAGCATACTACCACAAGAAAGCACTCTACACACTAGTAGCAACACTAGAGCATAAGCAAAGCAAACAAGAGAGATCTCTCCTCTCCCAATGAGCGCCCTACTACCCTCATATAGATGGCCCATGGACCCCTCCAATGCACTATGGAGTTCCATGCTCATCCAATGAGAGAGAGAGAAGACTAGGGGAGTTAAAGAATCTCCAAGAGCCTCGATAGGCTTATGGAATGTCAAGAGACTCTTTCCATAACCTATGACTCTTTGAATGCCTTTCTTGTGGGAGTTGGTAACTCAATGGACACTTTAGAAGGGCGCCCTCCTACTAGGTCCCATTGCCCAAGTTGTGCAAGTATACTTTGGTCCTAGACCAATAAAGTGATATGGTTCAAGGTTGAGGCCCAAGGTTTAGAAAAATAGTCATCCAATGACTTTCTAACACCTCACTAGGTTCCATACCTCCATCCAAGACATAGACACCTACCTGCCCTTACCCAAGGACACTAGTATCTTAATCTAAGGCACCTACCCTTAATACTAAGGGTACCCCTTATCCAAGGGTCACCTGACTCCATACCTCTAACTAAGGTATAGTCACTTGCCTGTCCTTATCCAAGGACACATACCCTTAATCCTAAGGGTACCTTGCCATTTAGCCCCCAACACTAAATGGACTATTAGGGGTCTGAAGTACTGCTAGCTACATAGGTATGTAACACAAGATGCATACCGTATAGTAGAAGTTGACGTTGATAGGGTGCACTTTCTACAGTGAGCAGATTTCCAAACTTGCTTCACACCGTATTGCAGAGAGGCATTGGTCGAGAACTGGTGATATAATATAGCGGTCCATGAGGAAGCTTTGTGGAAGAGCCCTTCTAACCAAAATTGGTGGAAAACTTTTGAATAGTGCAATAAATGCTTGGGTTGGTAAAAGTTTAAGACCTTAAGATCAGAAGTCTTTTTTGTGATTTGACCAGGGGAGGTGCCTTAAAATAAAGAAGAGTCCATGAGAGAGAGAGAGAGAGAGAGAGAGAGAGAGAGAGAGAGAGAGAGAGAGAGAGAGAGAGAGAGAGAGAGAGAGAGAGAGAGAGAGAGAGAGAGAGAGAGAGAGAGAGAGAGAGAGAGAGAGAGAGAGAGAGAGAGAGAGAGAGAGAGAGAGAATGTTAGTGTCTTTCATGAGTTTATAACAATTGAGGAAAATTTTGTTTAGATGAGCTTAAACTTATATAGCTAGTGGATTTAGGTTGTCGCCTTCATACAAATGATGGTAATTCGTTTTCACTTGATCATTTTTGCAATGTAAACTGGTGCATGCATGCCAATTAAAACTTTGGACTGCATCAGCTTCTCGTTTGTCTTCAAAGCTCATATGAGTCCTTGTAGTGTTAAAAAATGGCCTGCTTTTTGTTGTGGAGATGTATGCTTCAATCTAGACCCACCAACATTAGGATTGATGTATTCTTTATAGGTTGGGGAGAGTTTTGGACCATTCATTAAGCTAGATTTCCAGCAAGACAACCATTTGACTATCTATGTTCAACCACCAACCATTGTTTAACTTTTGAGACAATTTGCTACTTAGTTACATTTATTTTTTATGCTCTAAATTTCATTTGAGACAGATTGCTACTTTGTTATGCTATAAATTTTGAGTTTGTGCTCTTTTAATATAGTTGATTGAGAGGGAGAGAGAGCGCAAGATAGGAGAGAGAGAGAGAGCACAAGATAGGAGAGAGAGAGCGAGGAGACCCATTAGAACACACACACACACACACACACACACACACACACACACACACACACATACTAGGTGTGTGTGCCCGTCGTTGACGGGCAATGGATGGCCGACGATCTAGTGGATATGCCCGTCGTTGACGGACGGCCGACAATCTAGGTGACGGGCGGTCCTAATGTGGTCTCAAATGGTCGCAAGTGCCCTAAAATGGCCGTCAAATGGCCGCAAACGGACCTAACACGGTCCTTTGCGGGCACAATGTGGTCTAAAATGGTCGAAAGTGCCCTGAAACTGTCAGAAATCGTGAGGATCGGTAGTAGAAGTTGGACCGAGCAGTGGTTGTGAGCGAGCGTTGTGGGTTAGATTTCTAACCGACAATATTGAAATTTACACTGTATCAAAATATACAAAGATTCAAAAAATATACACTGACTCGAGAAATTATACAATGACTTAGAAAATTCTGATTTTGGGTATCGAAAAATCCTGATTTTGGATATCGAAAAATTACGAATTGTCCGAGTCGATCCCGTATCGAAAAATTCTGATTTTGGATATCGAAAAATTACAAGTTGATCCTGTATCGAAAAATTCTGATTTTGGTTATCAAAAAATTACAAATTTTCTCGAGTCAATTTGTATCGAAATTTTTTGACTTTGGGTATCCAAAAAATCTGATTCTGGGTATCGAAAAATTACAAATTTTCAGAATCGATCCTGTATCAAAAAATTTTGATTTTGGATATCTAAAATTTATGAATTTTTTGAGTCGATCCCGTGTCAAAAATTTTTAGATTCTGGTATCAAAAATTTCTGATTTTGGGTAGCGAAAAATTACAAATTTTTCGAGTCGGTTTCGTATCAAAAAATTCTGATTTTGGGTATTACGAATTTTTTGAGTCGATCCAGTATCGAAAAATTTTGATTCTGGATTTCGATCTTTGGGTCAGAAAATTTTGATATTGGATTTTTTTGATATTCTGCTAAAAAATTTGAGCTTTCTTTTTCTGGTTTTGTATAAGTACATACAGCTTTCAAGATGCTCATTATTGAATGGATTTGAGTCAGAGCATTGAAATCCAACAGAATCTGTCTAAAATCCAATGGTGGGCACGTGCGGGCATGTGTGTGTGTGTGTGTGTGTGGAAGAGGAGAGTCTGGTAATTGCATCTTGAAAGAGAAGCAAATGTGTATGGAGTAGCAATACTTCTTAAAAAGTGAACATATATGGAGTAGCAATACTTATTGAAATCGCATACATCCATGGTCTTCTATGATAAGTCAAAAAAGCCTTAAACGTTGGCAGATTGTGAAACAATGTTGCTTTGTTCTCTTAATATATTGGCCAAAAGACCTTCTCCTTTACATCCAAAATGAGCTCAAATAATCTCTCATCTTATATACCCTTTCTTGGACTGCAGCCAGTTCAAGTTTTTACTCATCCATGCATGTAAAAAATATTTAATGGCACGACTAAATCTCAACACTTGAAAAAATCTCAACACGTGAAGATTCTACACCATGTGGATTAACAGACGCAGAAAGAGAGAAAGATGACTGGATCATACATATAAGATACTTCGGTGAAATATATAAAAGAAAAGATAGCTCACCTAGAGCTGAACTGAAGTTGCTAGCCCGGTCCAGCCAAAAAGATAAGCGAAGCAATCACAAACACAACTAGTAGCACGATCACGGACATGCGACATATGCTTTTCCTGTTGCACTATTGGGGTACTTACTACTACTACTACCCTCTCTAATCATGACCAAATAGTTAGGGCTTTCGCTTTGTCATATTTAACATTTATTAGACCCACTAATGAGTGATATGGCCATTATCGAGTCTTCAGCCCTTAACTGTCATATTCCAAGGCCTAAGGCCTTGTACAAGATACGAAATTGCTTGCAAAGAAACTCCGAATTTAATACCTTAGCTTCATTGAAGCTTTTTTTCAAGAAATTCTTGTAGAGATTGTTGTCATTCCGATATAATGATTGTTCTCCATACTTATCAGCATATTTGCATTCTCTTCTCTATTTTGTGATTTCTATACATTGTTGTGTCTATATTTAACAACCAAAAATCCAAAGACCTCTCATAACGACCTTACACATTCAAGGGTACATTGTTTTGGAGTGGTTTTACAGACCATTACTATATCTTTGAATCTGTAGCAGGGACTAATAATTCCTCAAAACCTGAAGTGTTTCTACCAAATCTAGATATGCCTTACTATGATGTAGGAATCAAATGTATTGATGATATTGTATGGGTAAACCATTGGGGATGTCTGATGACTGATGAATTCGTCAAATTCGCAAAAGTTTTGCGAAGGCAAATCAGTCACGACTCTCTTCAGCTCATATGGAGTTCAGATGCAATCGCTGGACACTGCCAACTGAATCACTCCTATAGTCCTCCAGAGTGTAGTCAATCACTACTGATCTATGTTCATAAAATTAATACAACATTCAACATAGTTTCAACCAAAGTGCGGAATTCAAAATGAACAAGAAGAAACTCAGACACGCAATTAACAGCAGAAACATTTGCATTCGAGATTAGACACAACACAAATTGATATGTGCACGAAAGCTACAATATCGTCTATTGATTTCTTTTTTTTAATTCTTTGAGCACTACGTGGCGTGAGAAAAACGTAGTTTTCTCACGAGTAATTGTCTCGCTTCACTAGTGGACAGTAGTTTTCTGACGAATAATCGTCTCGCTTCACTAGCGGACAGTTGGATCTTCTGATCCTAGACAGAATTGTCTTCGCAAGCAGGCGGACAAGTATTCTGTATTTTTTGTCTTGATTACTTACTAGCATCAGACTATTACATTACATTGTATGTGTATTTTGTTGATCTATATGTCAAGTACCATCTAGTAAGTATGGTCGCTCTATGTAAATCTAAGATTAGAGTGATTAAGCAACTAGTCCGGGAGTTACGAGAGTGGCAGATTAGCCATGACCTAAAGTGTATTCGCTGATGTCATACCATCAGATTAGATATCTGTACTTCTGGGTACTTGCATGATCTTAGCTGGTACTCTTTGGAGCGTGAGGGCAAAATGGGTTTCGTTTTTGCTCGTATGCCTTTCTCTCATACTGGACCGCAAATGAATCTCGTTCGTGGATATTTCGTGTTTGCGAATCATTCGTCTTCGTCTCCTTTGACTTTCGTGTTCGCGAAACCTTTCGTGCTTCGTGTCTCCAGATCTTCGAGTTTGCGAATGTCTTCGTCGGGTTGAGGGCTGAAAGCCAGCAAGGCTTTGTAGTTGGAAACATTCCATTTCTTCAGCTCCCTCTCAAAGCATGATAGCTTTACGATTCTGAGATTGCTCCTTTGTCTCTCAAAGAGTCCTTTTTCTAGGACTTTGGTGAATATGTCAGCAATCATGTCTCTCGTTCTGATGAAGGTGGTCTATAGCATCTTCTTCTCAATTAGATCCCTAATCAAGTGGTACTTGATTGCAATGTGCTTCATTCTGGAATGGAACACGGGATCTTTTGTCAGGTGTATTGCAGAGGTGTTGTCCATCTGCAAGACTAGAGGCTCATTTCTTATTTCGTCCCATTCGTCCAGTAACTGCCTTAGCCAAATTAATTCGTTGGCCATCTTCGTTGTTGCTATGTACTCTGCTTCGCAGGATGACTGGGCTACAACGGTCTGCTTCTTGTTGACCCAAAGAACTGCTGCTCCTGATGCAATGGTGCATTCTCCTGAGACGCTTTTACAGTCGTCCTTGAGAGATGCCCAACTAGCATCGTTGTAGGAAAGTATCCTGAAACCTGCACCATGACAATAACACAAGCCATAATCTCTCGTTAATTGAAGATATTGCAAAATTCGTTTTGCAATCTTCCAATGTGTCGAGCTTGGATTCGTGCAAAATTGGCTCATTCTGAATACTGCATAAGCAATATCAGGACGTGTGTTGTCTACAGGGTACATTAGTGATCCTATCAGCTTCCTATAAGGTGTGAACTGCATCTGTTCTCTCTCTTTCTCAGTCTTTGGACAGTCATCATTCGTCAGCACCATCCCTGCGAGCATTGGAGTGTTTTCTCCTTTGCAGTTTAGCATCCCAAAGTCCTCTAGGATCTTCTGGGTGTATCTAGACTGGTGAATGTATAACTTACCTCCCTCGTAGTCCCTTTCAATTTGCAAGCCGATGTAACACCTGGCTTCTCCCAGATCCACTATCTCGAAATGTTTTGAGATGTCTGTCTTTACTTCAGCTATTAGCTGCTCACTCCTGCAAAGTATCAGAGTGTCATCCACATACACAGCCACAATGATTATCTGTCCATCTATAACTCTGACATGTACATTGGAATCAACCAACAGAGGCTTGAATCCTAATGATTTCAGGGCTTGATCTTTCTTCTTGTACCATTGTCGGGTTGATTGTTTCAGACCGTAGAAGCTTCTATGCATTCTACATGCATAGTTAGAAAGTGAATTCAAGACATATCCGAGGGGTTGATCCATGTAGACCTTTTCATCTAATTTGCCATGCAGGAAGGCTGTCTTCTCATCCACAATGTGGATTCTGAGGTCATAAGCTGTTGCATATGCAAATAACAGACGTAGGGACGAATGTTTGATGACAGGAGAGAAGGTTTCAGAGTAGTCAATATCGTATCTCTGAGAGAAATCCTTCACTACCAGTCTTGCCTTGTATTTCATGATGTTCCCATTTGGTCCATATTTGAGTTGAAAATCCATTTTCATTTGATAGTCTTGCGCTTATGTGGTAATGGCTCCAACGTCCATACTTGGTTCTTCCTCATGGACTCCATCTCTTTGTTCATGGCTTGGGTCCATCTGTCCTTTTATGGACCTTCAATCGCCTCCTCGAAAGTCTTTGGTTCGCCATTGAACCCGCAGAACTCTTCTGATGTGGAAGTTGAGCTGCCTGGCACATATCTTGATGGCACTCTTCGTGGCCTTGTCGACCTTCTGGAAGATTCTCCAAAAACAGCTATGCCTTTGCCCTTGTCTGCTCTGCTCGGTCTGGAACCATCTTGGTTTACAGGAACTATGGTGGCAGGTTGCCTCTTTCTTTGTCAGATTCATCGTTCGAATGGGAGACGACTCGAAAATCTTCGTTTTCGTGTTTGTCTGCTGCTCCCTCTGTCATTGACGGCAGGTCATAGTACTGTCTCTCCATAACTTTGTAGCTGACAGGATCGTCATTGGCCATTGTCCTGCTCTCATCGAATCTGACATCTCTCACTGTTTTCACAGTGTTCATGTCTGGCATGTAGATTCTGTAGTATGACGAATTGTTGTCATAACCTACCAGAAATCCCTGCTCGGCTTTCTCATCAAGCTTCTTTTGAAGCTTATCAGGAATATGTGCATATGCTGCACAACGAAAGATTCTGACATGAGACAGGTTGGGCTTCGCCACCATAGCTCAGGTGGTGTCGTGTGAGGAACACTAGACTTACCTGTCCTATTCTGGATGTATGCGGCTATAGCTACTGCTTGAGCCCACAATGCCCTTGGAGCCTTCGAGTAGGCCATCATACATCTGGCTGCTTCCATTAGGGTCCTGTTCATTGTGCTGCGGTGTATAGGCAGTTCTTCTGTGAATGATACCATGATCATTGCAGAAGTCAGTGAAGCGATTCAAGATATATTCGCCACCTCGATCCATTCTAATCTGCTTCACCTTGCTGCTTGTACATCTCTCTGCCCAATTCACATATTTAGTGAATTTATCGAGCGCTTCAAATTTATTCTGAATAAAGTACACTCTGGCAAATTTGCTATAATCATCAATGAAGGTTATATAATATTTCGAACCTCCTACTGAGATCACATTGAATGGTCCACAGAAGTCAGAATGCACTAGCTCCAAAATCTTTGTCGTTCTGTAGGAGTCTTTGACGAATGGAGTGCGCGACATCTTGCCTTTCAAACATGCATCACAGGTGGTCGAGCTGGTTGCATTCGAGATGCTAACCCCTGTTATTGCTCCATGATGACTTGCCTGGTAAAGTGCCATTGAGTTCATGTGGCAGTGTCTTCTGTGCCACAAAGTGTCTGGCGAGTTATCATGAGTCTGATGCACCTGATCTTCAGGTAGGTGTACCTTCAAATGATATAGGTTACCTTTCCTTCTGCCTTGAGCGATGAGAGTACTGGTACTGGCGTCAATCACATTGCATGCTTCATTAGTAAATGTCACACACATCCCTGCATCTGCTATTCTTGCTACATAGAGCAAGTCTTGTTGCAGAGTAGACATGAATAGAACGTCTTCGAGTCGTCTATCTCTGCCGTTGGTGTTGAGCCATAGTGAACCAACACTGTTTACTTGATGTCTAGATCCATCTCCAAGAACTATGAATCTTGAGGGATCTGCACTTTTGAAATCAGACATGATTCGTCTTGATGTCATGAAGTGTGAGGTGGCTCCTGAATCTAGGATCACCTCATGTGTGTCAGACGTTGATGTTGCACATATCATCACAGATGTAGGCGGTCAAACAACTTCTGTTCGTTCTTTCTTCGCACATCTTCGAGCTCTCGGGCTCCTCGACATAGGATGAACTATTGTTGTTCTCCTATTTGTTCTGTGCTGATTTTTCCTTGGGTTCTAGAGGCAATCTATGGCTGCATGACCCTTCTTATGGCAATGGATACACTCAACCTTGGGATTGAGCCAGCAGGTATCTATTGTATGCCCGTCTCTTCTACATCTCACACAGGTCTTCTTGTCTGCACCTTGTTGTTTCGGCCTCCCTTTGGTCTTCCAGTTGCCCTTGCTTGTTCCCTCTGCTTGCTGGTCATGATCCGACCTCTGATTGGACTCCCTCTTAGGATTAAATTGCTTCTTTGATTTTTCTTTATTGTCGTAGAGGGCCTGGTCAAAACCATCTTTGTGATCCAGATGTTCTCTGGCTGTTAATTGCGTGTCTGAGTTTCTTCTTGTTCATTTTGAATTCCGCACTTTGGTTAAAACTATGTTGAATGCTATATTAATTTTATGAACGTAGATCAGTAGTGACTGACTACACTCTGGAGGACTGTAGCAGTGATTCAGTTGGCAGTGTCCAGCGATCGCATTTGAACTCCATCCGAGCTGAAAAGAGTCGTGACTGATTCGCCTTCACGAACTTTCGGGAATCCGATGAATTCATCAATCATTACACATCCCCAACAGTGGTATCAGAGCGCACCCTATCAAATTCTGACATAGCCAAAAGAAGCTATCAGATCTAGGAGGCCAAGCATTCAGACAATCAACCATCAACAAGGAAACAGACTTCAAAAAGCAATGGCTTCAATCAACATCATGCAAAGCAAGATCTGCACGATACTTGATTCTTCAGGATCTAACTTTCTAGTCTGGAAAGTTAAGACATCTTTGATACTCAAGGGTGAAGGACTCTTTCCCTGGGTGGATGGCACAGTAGAAATGCTAACAACAACAGACAAGGAGCTATGCGAATGGAAGGAGAAAAATGACAAGGCAGTAGCCTTTATATCATCTTCCATCGAAGATAGTCTCACACTTGACCTGGCTACACTCTCCAATGCCAAGGAGATGTGGGATGCATTACTCACCAGATTTCAGATGAAATTAAGAAGTCAGATCATGATGCTGGAAGATCAGCTGACGAATTTGCAGTGGGATGGAAAAGACCTCACCTCTTTCATAAGAAAGATGAAGGATTTGTTTCTATCACTACATAACTCTGGAGTAGAGAATGTAGTGTCAGTTGAGAAGCAGCTCACGTACCTGTTGAGAGCCTTACCCAGATCTTTCCAGATGACACAAACCCTACTCACGAAAGATCCCGCCATGAACCTCGAAAAAGCGATAACATTTGCATTTGAGATCAGACACAACATGAATTGATATGTGCGCGAAGGCTACAATATCGTCAATTGATTTTTTTTCTCTAATTCTTTGAGCACTATGTGCATACCCATGCAGTGCATTGGCGTGAGAAAAATGCGATTCTCTCACGAGTAATCGTCTCGCTTTACTAGCGGACAGTTGGATCTTCTGATCCTAGACAGAATTGTCTTCGCACGCAGGCAGACAAGTATTCTGTATTTTTCGTCTTGATTGCTTACTAGCATCAGCCTATTACATTACACTGTATGTGTATTTTGTTGATCTACATGTCAAGTATCATCCAGTAAGTATGGTCGCTCTATGTAAATCTAAGATTAGAGTGATTAAGCAACTAGTCAAGGAGCTACAAGAGTGGCAAATTAGCCATGACCTAAAGTGTATCCGCTGACATCATACCATCATATTAGATATCTGTACTTCTGGGTACTTGCATGATCTTAGCTGGTACTCTTTGGAGCGTGAGGGCAAAACGGGTTTCGTTTTTGCTCATATGCCTTTCTTTCATACAAGACCGCAAAAGAATCTCGTTCGTGGATCTTTCGTGTTCACGAATCGTTCGTCTTCGTCTCCTTTGACTTTCGTGTTCGCAAAACCTTTCGTGCTTCGTGTCTCCAGATCTTCGAGTTCGCGAATGTCTTCGTCGGGTTGAGGGCTGAAAGCTAGCAAGGCTTTGTAGTTGGAAGCATTTCGTTTCTTCATAAGCCAAGTTGTTATAAGAGAGCAAAATGGGAAAAAAAAGTACCCATCTTCTAATGCGCTTTGTCCTTCTAAAGCAGATTGTTGCACATCCTTGCCCCCAATATTCTCTAAGGCCATGTTAATGGTTGCTTGATTGGCTATGTTATCCACTCCTTGGGAAGCCATTCTTTGAAAAATCTCAAATGCACTCTGCTGCAGGCACAACTAGCTTGGAAAGCTATCTTTAAAGGCATCTTCTATGAGCAAGCTAACAAAGGTTTACAACTTCAATGGGGATATTATAGCATGATTCACTGTCAAACAACTATGGTAGCTTTTCTACTTGCAATACCATCATACTCAAGTGCCCACTTCATGATAGCTTTGCTTCATTTAACATCAAAGTTGTTATTGAATAGTAAATAGAAACAATATTGCAGGCTTTGCTTCCCTTCATATCAGATTTCAAACTAATTTCTAAACAATATTGAAGGATAATATTATTTCGTGTAGTTTTTTTTACCACAATATCCTCATGCAAGTAGTGTCGGTGACTTGGTGCTTGCATTTGATTCTTGTACCCTTTAGATTTGCTGCAGATTTAACACTAGTGATTGAATTGTACATGCTTTTATTCTCAAGATAAAATACAGAGGACATTTACTTGTGTTTTCTCTCAAAAGTCAAGATAATGTTCAAGTAGATTCAAAGTTATTACAATGGTTCTGCGAGAAGTCCAGAGATATTATTCTTGTAATAAATTCTGAAATGTGGGAGTGTGGCATGATTTTGCTATCATCTATGTAGCAGTATCCAGAATCCGGATGGATGATGATGAACAACTCCTCCAAATGGTACAGAGATGGTCCACATTTTTCCCTATTGTGCATCTCTCCTACAACTATCTTGGTTGAGTTAGCTTTGTGTCTTGACTCTGACATGCCATGGGAATGTGATTGTCTACCAGCATAAGTGCGAGTTATTGATCTCGCATATTCTAGCATCATCAGTAAGGCTAGAGATCCAGCGCATTCTTATTACCATTTTCCAGCGCACTGTCGTTGCCACAGTCATTCGCATTGCCGAGGCAGGGTACCTGACCAGTTAACAGTCCTTCAAAAACAATCTACATCGCATTTCCAACAGTCCGAATTCGGTTCTCTATGCTGAAAACATCGCATTTATGAAAAAACATTCATTGTTAATGGATTGGTGATTCAAAGGTAGTATACCTTTGTGGTCAGTAGCACTTTTTGGAGGCAATACTTCTGCCAATCGCACCTTCAGATGGAAATATTCATTGCTAATGGATCACACTTGCAGAGGCAGAATACATTTCCAGATAATCGCACCTTTTGTGGCCAGACAGTCGCACTTTTGAGGCAAATTATATATGCATTCCAAGCGTAGAACTGCAGCAAACTGCAGCGCTGCATCTAGTTTCTGTAAGCAGGAGTTCCATTCAATAATCAAAGTAGGAATTTCAGTGTGTATGTAAGCAGTGAATGCCAAGGAATTAAGCGCTCTAATATTTTCTTCAACTTCCTCTGACCCCATCGCTTTTAGTCCTCCAGAGAGTCCCTAGAGAAACGGTACCCACTCTGACCCCATCGCTTTTAGTCTCCCAGAGAGAGAGACCGCCTCCCGCCTGCTCCCAATAGAGAGAGAGAAAGAAAGAGAGAGCGAGCGGGGGGGGGGGGGGGGATCTACGTGTGTGTGTGTGTAATCTAAAAAAAAAAAAAGAACTTGTGTGTTGTTTTCACGCACATTTTTTTTTAAAACAATTTTTAGCTTTTTCCTTTGCTAAAACGTGACATTTTTTGCGAGATTTTTTGCGAGTAGAGCATGACATTTTTTTTTACGGCAAAACACACATTCTCTCTCTAAAATAGTTTTATACTATATATATATATGTATGTATGTATGTATATAGATACAACAATTATTAACTTCCTAACTTATCAAATAACTACGTGATCATCGGGTTGAACTTACACACGCTGGGTGCCAAATCTCTCTCACTTATTAACTAAGGTTAGGATTGTCTCAATATCCGCAAACCCTCCAACACACTCGCATTGATGGAGAGAAGAGAAGAGGGTGCTCAAATACATTGTTGCATATATATATATATATATATATATATATATATATATAACTATATAACACGATGACAAAAAAAAAATGACATAGAGATCCATTTTTTTCGATTTTCTTATATTTTTTCAAAAAATACCCATATTTAAAATGCCTCAAATAAAGATATTGTAATGCTAAAAAAATGTTGTATTTCGCAAGAAAATTAATCAAGCTACTAAAATTTTATTAATAGATTTTTATTAATAACTGCAAATTAGCTTATATGAAATAATAATACTATTCAAAATAAAATCATTAGACACACCACTAGAATAACTAAAATAATTTTTTTTGCTTATTTAAAACCAAAGTTTTTAATTTGTTTTTAAATTTTAAAAGTTTTTTACATTACAATTCTTGTATCAAGAAAAATATGTTTTAAATTATGACAAAATTTTTAATCAATATTTAAATCTTTACTTATATTTCAAATACCTATGTGTGTTCATTTTTAAACATTGAATGATTGCAAATGAAATTATTTCCAAAAAGTTATTATAAAAACACAACGAAAAATTAAAATATTAAAAACCTGACAGTTCGTTGCAATTTTAGTTTTGCTAATATTCAAATCATTAAAAACTGCTAAATCTATCTTTTTAATACAAACAAATTTAAAAATATTAAATTAATCAAAAATATTTCAATACACAATATTTCAAGAAATATAAACGCAATTGTTTTCTAAAATAAAAGAAAATTTATTACTCTTAAAAATCATCAAGGTCGTTCACATCTTTCTCTTTTTCTTGAGGAGCCACTACAGTGTCAACTGGCACCTCTTCCACAATATTCTCGACAACTGTAACCACATTATAGTCCTGAACTAGGACATCAACAAACTCCCCTATATACCCCACTTTCCCGCTAGCAGGAGGTTGGGGTTCTTTGGACAAGGGTATTACTGAGTCCTCGTTGTCTGAACTCTTTCCTACCTCAGCCAGTTTATCTGGCAAAACCGAAAGAGATTTCATTCTCACTTTTATAAAACCAACTAAACCTAAATCTACTGCAGCAACATGCCTGCCTCTCTGAACAGCACATGCATTCGTAGTGCCGCTACCACTAAATAAGTCCAAAACTCAATCAACTGGGTGAGAAAAAATATCAATTAAATGATTAATTAATTGTTGTGGCTTTTGGTAGGGACAAGCCACGGAACCCATCATTGGATTTTTAAGTTTTTTTGTCACAGCTGGATATTGGAACAAATTGCCAAAACTTGTCAGTCCGGAGGTGTTGTAATTAAGCATCGAGCACTTGCCCTCCAAAGAATAATAACAATGGTTATATATTCTATTTCATTGCAAAGTGACGCTCCTCCCGAGTTTCTGACATTGGGCTTGTACCTGACAAAGAACATTATAGCTAAAATAAATAAAAAACTTCAAATTGTTTAAGTTAACATTATTGCTTATACTAAATTTAAAATAAAACTTTGAATTAAAATACGAATTAATAATTCACGAACTTAAAGACTTACCACACAGCATTTTCTATTCCCGCGTTACCAAAAGTTAATATTTTGATGCGTCCTCTCCACCTATCAGAGAAACAAATATATATAAAAAAAGTCTGATGGGTCTGTAAGCAACATGTGTCAATACCTATTTATCCCATAAGCGATATTTTATTTCTACTCCCCAAATCCTGTATACGTAAAGGTGGTCTCCACCATAGATTCACATGATTTCAATTTTTCTTTTGTTATCTATTGCAATCTGCGATTTCGGGAGCGAATTGCGATTTTTCGATCACCTCCAATTATTAGCACTCTCTCTCTCTCCTCACGTAAAATATGGTAAAGTTCACTTATGTTGTTAGAGCAAATTTTTTTATCTCCATACATTTGGGAAAAAATATTTTAACAAAAGCTTGGTGGGTCTCCACTCGCCGCGACGAGTAGAGACCCATCAGTAAAAGAAAAACAAACAAAAGTGTTCTGAATTTTTTTCTAAAAAAAGATGTCTTGATGGGTCTTCACCCGCCACGGTGGGTGCAGACTCATCTGGAAAATAAAAACAAACAAAAGTGTTTAACTTATGAGAAAGAAAAGTCTGGATCACGAGGTCGTGAAGATCTCGGATCCTCACAAAGTCTCTCTCAAAGCTCACCCATTATCACAGATTCTGTCTCAAAGCTTACGGATCATATATCCCTCAGATTCTGTCGTATATCTGACTTGCGCATCAGACATATTTTTGCTCTAAAAAGCAACAGACTAACCCTCCTACATGAGAATAGATCCAATAGTTGTGTTAGTGTTAATAATGAAAGGAATATGGAAGGGCTAGGCTTTCCTTTCCAACTTTTTATCCCTTTCAAAAATTGTTTAAGAGGTGTGACAATTTTACACTACTCCTCTATAAATTTTCAAAAGAACATGGATGCTATGAATGGCACATGACAGTCTGTCCGATTTTCAAAAAAAACTATGAAAATGAATGCTTTTGCATCCAAGCAAAGTGCTGCAATAGAAAGAAAATGAGGACAAATTTGATGCAATTATTTAAAAGATTACGTAGAATTGAAATTTGTAATCATCAAAGTTTTTGTTTTTTGGAAGCGAGAACACTAATAATGGTAATAATAGTTTTTATTTTGCAATGAGTACAATGAGTATAAATATCCCATAATATATAAAATTATTTTTTTGAGGAGAGAAATTGTTATCATAATATCTAGCTATGTATTTGAAGGTGCTTCTAAAACATCATCTAATTAAACATTAGTTTGTGAATATATATAGATTTAAGCAAGCAAAGCTCTATTGAATTTATAGTTCTATATGATAGAAAATAATTCTTCCATGACCATAATATTGCAAAGTTGGTCTTCAAAGAAGATGCAAAAATAACTGCATAAATAACCCCTTACATAGATAATGTGAAATATATATATTCATACTCTAGGCATCATGTCAGTAGCTTGTAATCAGGCCAGCTAACCATTCCTTGCAAGAACCTGCAATCGCTCATACTTCCCATTAAATACATTCTGATCGCCAGGGAAGGTGCCCTGATTTGCATACTGCCAGAAAGTGTAATATCCCCAGTGGTATGGATAGGCTAGTGGGTTTGGAGCAATAACAAGCCAGCCAGAATGGGCAGGTGGCACTGAAATCTCCAAAAGAGCCCACACATTGGTTATACCAGCCGGCTGTGCTATAGATCATAGGCCACACTCCAGTAGCTGCATGATATGTGTTCACAAATGCCCTGATCCAATCGCCCATGTCTGCTTGACCCAGGTCGTAGCAAGTCTGTGCAGGAGTGCACGACGATCCGCATGCTGGATTGTACTCTATATCTAGAGCGCCAGGCAGCGTCCACCCATCTCCAGACCAACGACCCCCGTGAGATACGAAGAAATTGGCTTGGGTAGCACCATCAGAGATGTCGGGATGTTCAGAAATTAAAAGTGAAACTATCCATGGTAGATGCAACGAAAGAATGAGACACGAGGAAAGCACTCAAGCATGCAAGTTGTGAAGCTACTGGGAACTCTCCAGTTTCTGAGAATGTCAACCACTTGCAGCAATAAGACATTCTGATTACATTGCAACAAGTTGCAAAAACAGTTTTTGATAAAGACCGGCGACAATAGACACTTGGTTTTATGCAAGCAAATGAGGATCTACGCTTTTCCAAGTGACAATCGAAAAGGTCAATGCAAAGCAGAGTGACATCATTCAATATGAGTTGGAGTGGGTCCTGCAACACATTAGGGGTGGGATGATGTTGGCTGATTCTGACGAATCCCCAAGATGCTCGGCTAGAGCTACCCAAGAGCACATGGGCGGACATTGGCGGATTCACACATGGGCGGACATTGCCAAGTAGGATTCACACATGGGCGGACATTGCCTGCCAACATCAAGAGGGTGGAGGGTCCGCCTTCTTCACTAGCCGTCGCCTTCTACAAATGTGAAAATGTCACTAGGATGCCACCGAAGGAGCTCTCTTGCTTATTTAAGAGACTCCCTCTTTGTGAAGAGGAGCTTTTTGTGAAATGTACCTACTCCATGCTGAAATGAGAAGAGCCTCCACGAGTTTTGGTGCATCCATTGAGCTGCTTGATCATGTTTGTTTCTTGAGTGAATGCATTCATGATCTTGCCCTTCCTTCCTTTGTGTGTGGTTGTGGTTCGTAGAGTGGATTAGATTTCCTGCTTTCCTAGAGGGGATTAGATTTCATTTCTTGTCTGTGGATTAATGTAGGAATCAGCATTCAAGTAAACTAAATAGGCTAGGTTTGTGGTGTAGTTCTTGCATATCTCCTTACAACCTTGTTCTTGATGTTCTTGGGATGTCCAAGAATCAAAAGACTGGTTGGTTTCTTGATTCTTGGACTTCTAAAATGCTGTAGATTAGTTTTTTGTTTCTTGTTTTGTGGATTTATGCAAGTTTAGTAGTGTTTAGGATATAATTTCATCTCGTTTTCGTAGTATTAGAATAGGATTTCAGTCACCGTTCAACGGTTTTGCATGCTGATCTGATGGTTGAACATTTTGACATGCATGCTTGACTAATTGCGGTCGTTTATGCATGTGCTTCAGTGCAAGAGTGACAAACCTGAGTGTCCTCTGGAGATTTGGATTTTGGTGAGTTAGAGTGATGCTTATTTCAACACCCCCCCTTAAGCTTTGTCGCGAATTGTTTCATGAATTGATTGTTTTCACGAACTGATTCTTTTTGTGAATCTGTCGCGAACTGATTCTTTTTGTTTAGTTTTCTTTTGCAGAAGCTTTCAAGATCCTAGGCATGCGACTATAGATCACAAAATATAAATCATTTTAGCAATCAAGACAACGAAAGACAAGGAGATAGAGAAGAGAGCAATTGCATTATCAGGTTTTGAGTTTTGAGTATGATTGTCAGTGTCTCGCTCGTTGGCGGCCTGACACTCAGCTCAATCGCTGTGTTCTGCTCATTGGCAAACTTTCATGCACAACTATTTTTGTCTCTCTATTTTCTTCTATTATGCTCTTCTTCTGCACTTTTCATGTTGATCCAAAATTATATATATGTCTCCACTGTGTGGAGTTTACAAGACAACTAAACAGAGAATTACAAGACAAGTAAATGCTAATCAACTAGTTAGTTATTCTTTGTAATTGCTAATTCTTTCAACTGAGCGTAGGGTTCAATACGCCACGCTCGTCGAGCTGCTAGGTGGCAGCGCGAATAGTTTTTCTTTGTGTTGTTTCGTTTCGTTTCATTTCGTGCTTTGGGGTTTTTGAGGTATGTTTGCCATTCGCTTCGCTTCATGACAGTTGCAAGAATTCACAATTTTTGACACTCCCTATTGAACCTTGCAACTTCGTATGTTTAATCCAATTGCCTTTTTTTGCTTTGCGAAGAGTGGTTTGTCGAGTGGCTTCGTAAGCAGATCTGCAATCATGTATTTAGACTTTATGTACTAGACCTTGAGCTCTCCTTTCGAGATCAAATCTCGAATATGATGGTACTTTAGAGGTATATGCTTTGTCTTTGAATGGAAGACAAGATCCTGGGACAGATATATGACACTTTGAGAATCCATCATCATCGTGCATGGTTCTCCTTGTGGTATGCCAATTGCCTCCGACATCATCTGCAACCAAACTACTTCGTTCGCCATTTTTGAAGCTGCGACATATTCAGCTTCGCATGAGGATTGAGCTACCAAGGTTTACTTTTTGCATTTACAACTGAGTGCTGCTCCGCATGCCATTGAACATTCTACTGTCATGGACTTGTTGTCATCTTTGCAGCTTCCCCAGCTTGCATCACTATAGTGGTGCATCTCGAATCCTTTTTCTTCGTTGTCTGCTTTGTAGGTTAATCCCATATTTTGGGTACCCTTCAGATATTGTAGGATTCGTTTTGCCATTTGCCAATGTGCCATGCCAGGATTGGAAGAGAATTGGCAGACAAAGAAAGCCAAATTGAGTTTGGTACAAATTGTAAGATACATCAGACTACCAATTAGGTTTTGGTAGGGTATACCTTCCATCTTCTGTCTTTCCTCCTCTGTTTTCGGATAATCCTGCTTCGTTAATCTGGCTCCAACTATCATTGGTGTGGATTTTTTTTTTGCAGTCCATCATTCGATACTGCTTCAACACTTTTTTGATGTACTCTGACTGACTCAAATGTATTTTTTCTTTTATTCCATCTCTTCTGATCTCCAGCCCAAGGCATTTTGTTGTTTCTTCCAGATCTTTGATTTCATAATTTTTAGAAATCCGACTCTTTGTTTTCTTGATTAGCATCAAGGAGTTTCCTATCATAAGAGAACATCCATGAAAATAGTCAGAATTACAAAATCTCTTCCTACTCTCTTTATGTAGACATTACAGTCTGGTTGTGTAGGATTGAAGTCTAGAGGCTTCAGAAGACTGTCAAGCTTCTTGTACCAAGCTCGTGATGTCTTCTTTAGACCATAAATGCATCTCTGCATCCGAAAGACATATTGTCAATTGTCGGGGTCTTCAAATCCTTCAAGCTGCTTCATGAAGATTTCTTCCTCTAGATCTCGGTGGAGAAAGTGTCTTTACATCAATCTGGTGAATTTCCAGATTGTGTTGTGTAGCGTATGCAAGGAGCAGTCAAATGCTTGTCATCCTCACCATTGGCGAATACATGTTGAAATAATCAGCTCCGTACCTTTGTGTGTAGCCCTTTGTGATAAGCCTTGTTTTGTAGCATCCAACAGTGCCATCTGATTTCATTTTTCTTTTGTATACCCACTTGCAGTCGCCGATATTTTTATTTTTGGGTAATGGCTCTAGTGTCCATGCCTTGTTTTGCCTCATTGATTTGATCGCTTCTGACATTTCTTGCTTCCAAAATTCTCCCTTTGGACTCTTGATAGCTTCTAGATATGTAGTTGGCTCTTCAGTGAAGCTGCAGTACTCAAATTCTGTGTCTTCGCTCCACTGAAGATTGTCAGTGTATTGATTTGGAGGTCTTCTTTGTCTTGTCAACCTTCTGGGTTTGATTCATCGCTGCTCAAATGTTTCTAGTTCATCTACTCTGATTTTTCATCGAGCTTACTTCTTTTTTCTTTTGGAATGTGTTTGTCTGCTGCACATCCGAATACACACACGTATGATAGATCAGGCTTTCTACCTGTCCACATTTCGTACGGTGTCTTGTCTTCCAGGGTTGTCGTTGTTGACCTGTTCTGCAAGTGTACTGCTACAGCTATTGCCTCAGCCCAAAATTGACTTGGCAATTGAGCCTGTGCCATCATGCATTTGGCTCCTTCGACTAGCGTCCTGTTTTTTCTTTCTGCGACACCATTATATTCGGGTGTGTACGTAGGAGTAAATTGATGCTCTATCCCCTGTTCTTGGCAGAATCTAGAAAATTATGTGCTCTTGTACTCACCTCCATTATCAAATCTGATGATCTGAATCTTCTTTGAGGTGTGTCTCTATGCAAATGCCACGAACTTCTTGAAGGAGTCAAACACTTTAGATTTTTTCTTTTGATAGTAGATTGTTGTCATCTGGTTGTAGTCATCAATGAATGTCACCCCTTCATGGTTGTATCTGACACTACCAAGACATTCCTCCATTTGATCTAAGTTAATACTTTGTTGTAGTTTTGGTAAAGATCTTGTAAAGTTCTCTATGTTGGAGGTGTGTTTTTTTTTTCGCACCTAATCTATTCAAGAGCAACCCAACAAATCTTTCCATTCAAAGAACTTTGCCAAGTTTGATTGATCTTCAAGAGATCTTGATCAATGATGAATATAGGCTTCAAGCAAGAGGTGGATCTACATCAACATCTCAAGTTGGAGAGGAGGATATGTTCATCAAGGGAAAATTCAAGGGCAAAGACAAAAGTAAGTGGTCTAAAGGGCAAGATCAAGGGGAGGCTTCTTCAAATGGCAAAAAAAAAAGGATAGGTCAAAGTTAAAGTGCTTCTATTGTGGCATCAAATGACACCTTGCAAGTGACTGCTACAAGAAGAAGAGAGATCAAGGAGACAAGCAAGGTAATCTTACTCATGATGAAGATGGTTTGGATGTTCAAAACTCAAATGATGATGCTTATGTGATGTCCTCATGTACGCTTGCTAATGATGGAGATCTAGATCCATGGTGGATTGATAGTGGTGCAAGCTCACACATGACTTTTCACAAAGAGTACTTCACTTTTTTGTTGGCATATGAAGATGGCAAGAAGGTGATCTACACGGCCAATGATGGTGAGTGTGCAATCAAAGGGATTGGCACAATTCTTATTTCTCTCTCTACAAATAGGAATGTTCATTTAAAGGATGTTTTGTTCATACCTTCCAGTACCAAGTCAATTGCTAAGTAAAGTTTTCAAAATTGAGTTTGATGGAGATGCTTGCATGATCAAAAGGAAGGATGTCTTGATTGCAAAAGGTAAAAGGCAAAGGAAGTTGTTCAAACTAGATGCTTGAGTTATTGCTAACCAAGTTGGATGTATGGAAAGTGAGCAAATACCTATTCAAGAGGTTTGGCATAAAAATGGATAAACATATTTGTAGACCATTCGGAGTATTGTCGTTGGGTGATGCAAAGTACTTTATTAGTTTATTGATGACTTCAGCAAGTTCGTTGTAGTATACTTTATACGTACAAGATCTGAAGCTTTTGAGAAATTCGTTGAGTATACGAATTGGGCTGAGAAGCAGACAGACAATAAATTGAAGTAGATTCACACAGATCGTGGAAGTGAGTACATTTCTAATGAATTCAAGGCTTACTGTATTGATCAAGGTATTATGCATACGAAGACTACATCATACACACCTCAGCATAATAGAATAGTTGAACGAAGGAATCGTACACTTATGGAAGCTGCTAGGTGTATGACGGCTCATGCGAAAGCACAATGGAATAGCTGAACGAAGGAATCATACACTTATGGAAGCTGCCAGGTGTATGATAGCTCATGCAAAAGCACCAAAATAGTTGTGGGCATAAGTAGTGGCTACATCGAATTATCTTCAGAATCGTATTCTGAAATCTCAAATACCGGATAAAACTTCTCATGAGATATGGTGGACGTCGAAGCCAAATCTAGCACATGTTTGGACATTTGGATGCGCAGTGTATATGCACATACTAGACAAGCTGAGAAAGAAACTCGATGAGAAAGAATTATTACTATTTTTCCTATATGAGGTATGTGAAAGGTACACCTAACCTTGGCTTGGTCTACAAAAAAAGACAAAGTACTTTACCTAAGTTGCAAGGTTATGTTGACGCTGATTGGGCAGGAAATGTAGATGATAGAAAGTCAACAATAAGTTATGCTTTCAATTTTGGTAGAGATTGTTTTTCATGGTCTAGCAAGAAGCAGGACACCATTCCTCTTTTTTCTACAGAAGCTGAATATAAAGCGTTAAGTTCTGCTACTCATGAAGCTATTTGGTTGCGTAAGTTGTTATCTGAGATTGGCATGAAGCAGGTACATCCTACTATTATTTTCTGTGATAGCCAAAGTGGAATACAGTTGTCTAATAATCCTATCTTTCACACGAGAACAAAATATATTGAAGTGAAATATTACTTTGTGCGTGAAAAGCTACAATCTGAATCTGAAGATATAAGTATTACACATTGTTGTACGATGTTACAAGTTGCTGATATATTTACGAAAGCTTTAAGTAAAGAGAAGTTTGAAACTTTTAGAGCTAAACTTGGCTTAGATTTGGTTATGTAAAAAGCTTTTACTTATGATACTATCATGGAGGTATGTTCCATGCATAGAGTAAACCTTAAAATAAAGAGAGACATTGATCATTGAGGGAGAGAGTTAAAATAACAATGATCGACTTATACAGTGCTTTCTAATTTTGACAGTACAACATGTGCCCAGTTCTAGAATTATCGGTTCGTCTTTCTTTTATGAGCCCTTTGAGTGCTCTTAAGCAATTTTATCTTTGTACTTGCTAATGAGTGTGAATATACAGTTTGTGGGAGAGCAATTATGTCTTGATGTCTGTTTTTAAAAATAGAGTATTTCTACAAATTGTGCGACTGTATAAGTATTTACATACAAAAATTGATGGATCTAGTTTAGTAATGAGATAAGGGATGGAGAAGATAGAAATCCAACAAACCCCCCCCCCCCCCCCCCCCCCTCCCCCCCCCAAGTCTGGATGCATGAATGACTTGATCTTCAAACTTAAAATAGCATTAAATTTCTTCTGTGCTTTTTGACTTAATTCTTTTGTAAAGATGTCAACTGCCATGTATTGTGTCCTGCAAAATTTCAAGCTCACTTCCTTGTTGAATATTTTGCTCCTAATGTAGTGGTATTTAAGAGCTGATGGTGCCAGAGAGGTTGTGGATCCAAGAGTTTGACTGCTGCTTTATGTGTTTGACACTGGTCCAAATCTGGCAGTATGTAGCCACCTCGCTCTTTCGTTGTTGGGTACTTCTTTGCAAACTCCTGAGAGACGCGCAACTCCTTGCTTGGTTCTGTGGGCGTGATTCTGTGCCGGATGGTGGGGGCTTCAGAGACAATCTCGTGTTTGGTTTGTGGATCGGGATCAGGAGATAGAGGAGGCAAGGGGTTAGCTTCTGCAATTTGTTGTGATTCAGGGAAAAATTGTCATGGAATGAAGGTGGAGTTAGTGGTGTCGAGGGTATTAGAAGCAATGGAAGGCAAAAGAAAATGTTGGGAGCTGGTACCCCCAGAACCCGATGGATTGGTTGGTGTGTGAGCTCTTTGCCCCAAGGATTGGCCTTGAAATGTGGAGCCTTGAATTGCAAGAGGAGGCTGTTGAGATCCTGCGCCATCTCCACCATCGGGTCCATCAAAGTGGTGCCCCAAATCATGAAATTGGGCGTGCTCTGCATGAACCGACGGTGTCAACTGGGCAACCGCCTTTAAGCATTCTTCCAGGGTGGCTATGTGCTGGTTTAGGGCCTCAATGAAAGCAATGTATGATTGTTGTAATTTTGAGTGTTGCTCCGTCGTGGCTTTCAGCTTTTGGGCCAGCATTTGATAGGCCACCATTGGAATGGCAGTTCCCTCAAGGATAGCTGGTGGTGCGAAGTCGTTGAAGTCCACCATTTCCAACTATTCCTTTATAGCGGAACGTGCTGCTTGTGAATCTGCTACAACCTCATCCTTCTCGGCTTTGAGGGTATTGATGGTTTGCTGCATATTGGATACCTTCAATTGGAGCTGGTTCTGGAGATGGAGTAGCATCTGCTGCTGTTGTTGATTGTAATTTGTGAGGTTCTGGATCTGCAGCTGTTGTTGTTTAGTTTCCTCCTCCAGTCTTGTTTTTTCTTTCTGAAGGTCCGCCATAGCACCATTGTCAAATTGCCGCATAGTTGCCCCCTAGTGCCGAATATATTGTATTGGAGCTCATTCACCACCCATACCGCTTTTTGGGCTGTAAGGGGTAGCTGCTCCCAAGGACCAATGTTAGGGAGGTTGTGTGTGTAGTTAGGATATGGCATGGGGCTAAATGGTAGAAAATCAGGAGCAGGGCTAGACGGAGGTGTAGGAAAGGCAAGGAGGGGTAATTGTGGATTGAGGGGTGGGGAGAGACTATGTGGCGGAGATTGTTGGATTGGGTTAGTGGTGACAGTGGCTGATGGGAGTGCAGTTAGTAATTGTAAGGCGAAATCATCTACGTTGACTGTGGAGTCAAGTAGGGTGGAGATTTGTATAGGTGAGGGATTTTTGTGGAAGTGTGAAAGTGAAGCCCGTTTTGAGGGTTAGTGAGGATGTGGATGTGACAGTAAATGGTGGGGGTGGTGGTTCGATTGTGGGAGCAAGTGATGGAGAGGAGATTGTCTGTGTGGACGGAATCACGCCCATAGGATCAGAGCCAGAAGTGCTTGTCGTTTTGGAGCTGCCTGTCTGCTGCTGCTACTGCTTGTCAACGTTGTTGGGCCTGGTGAAATAAGGCCGCCTGCTGCTCTAGGACCTCCTTTGGGACCTGAGATGGTTTAAGGCCCCCTCTGAATTCAGTATATTCTATCCGGATGTTGCTGGATAGAATGTCATCTGGGACATCTGCTTCTATGCTGACTGCCTTCCCTTTCTACTTCTTAGTAGGTGGGGCTGGTGAGACTGGTTCTGCTGTCGGTTGGGGGGTGGCTCACTTTTTTGTGCTTGGATAAACAACATCCAGCTCTTTGATGGCAGCAGCCGCCTTAGACCCCAATTGCTTGGTGACCAACATGTGGAGGAGATACCCACATTTGGTAGTTGCGGGCTTTCAGGGCTCCGCACAGCTTCTCCACTACCTTCTCAGCCCACTTATACTTTTGAGTGGGGTCGTCCATGGTGAGGGTCAGAGAGAAGAGATCACTCGGTGGGATGCGATCCATTTTGGTGGTATGTACTGTGACCATGGTGGCAAGGATCTCTGAGGCGGCCCGTAGATGGGGATATGTGATGAGTCGGATAGCAATCTCGTCATTGGTTTGGACAATGGTTTTGCCGTCGTCTATCAGAAACTTGGTGAAGTACTTGGCATCATAGCTGGTGCCCTTGCCATGGATTGTCTCTCTGAGATCAGGAAAGCCGACACTCTGAAGATCCTCCGGAAAGACGTTGATAATAGAATAACTGCCACTCTTGGATGTAATCTGAAAAGTTTGGAACTCATCCGAATAGGTCGAGTAGGCTGCTCGAATGAGGCTCTCGCTCTGTTGGTCCTGGAAAAGTGTTAGATCAAAGCCAAGGTTGGTGAGGATATCCTTGGCCAGTGTGAGTTGCTCGGTGTAATTCTTAAGAGAGATCATGATTATATCTCCTGAATAAGGACGAGGGAGTTTATGGTGATGCAAGCTCAGTGAGGAATCACGGAAAGCCATGGCAGCAGTGATTATAGATTGCTCTGAGAATTTTGAAAATTTGAGAAAAATTTGGCATGAACTCGAGAGCAGCAATCTAAAATGAACTCGTGGAGAGAGAGTGGAGACCTATATATAGATTTTTTTGGACAGGAATTCGCAACTTCACCCACAAATCGTCCTCAGTGTCCATGATTTGGTAATGATGGTTGCAAATTTTGAGGCATCATTCTGAGGGCCCGCAATTTTTGTAAGTGATTTTTGTTTGCCAAAAGAGAGAAAACGTCTGATAGTGCAAAAATGTATCTAATCAGAATTCGCAGAGGTAATAGAAAAATTGTGAGGATCAATTTAAACTCTAGCAAATTGTCTGCGAATTCTGAGGATGGATATCTGATGAAAAAAACTCCATTTTTTTAATATTTTTGACATTTTTCTACTGAGACAGAATTCACGGAGGCCAAAAATGAATCGTTATTTGTGAGAAAGGGGTCAAGCAAATTCTATCTGAGATGTTGTGAAAAGATTTTGTCTGAAACTAATGACTTTTGTGGTTTTCTCAGAGAAGACTGTTGGTATACCTGATCCGATAGTATCCTGATGGGTGGAACAACAAATCACAGCAAAACAATGCTGGCGAAATGGCATAAAAAAGGGAGAAGAAAAAATAAACAGTAGAGAAAAAACATCTAATACATATCAAGATAAAAGCAGGGTTCGTTGTACTTTCTCAGTCGACTCCCATTGACCACAATGTCGAGGACATCGCCTTGAACGGTTTGGAGTTGGACATATCCAGAGACAAAATATTTTTTTATGACGTAAGGTCCTTGGCCCGAAAATTTCAGTTTGCCTTTGAAGGCTTTGGCCTGGTATAGCAGGACCTTATCGCCCACCTAAAAATCTCTAAGTTTCAATGATCGATCATGCCATATTTTTTGTTGTCGTTTGTGGACTTGTTGAGCATGGGTGCTGATCTGTCGTGTTTCACAGAGTTGCTCCAGATGGAATAACCTATTTGCTAGATTCTGAGGAGTATCGAGCTCAAGGTTGTAGGCTACTCGAAGGGAGGGAATATGGAATTCCACAAGCATAATGACTTCTTGACCATATGTGAGCTGGAAGGGGGTTAATCTTGTAGCTCGCTTCGGGGTAGTGCGATAAGCCCAGAGAGTAGCATAGAGTTTGAGTTCCCAATCAGATCGGCTGGATTCAACGGTCTTTGGGAGAATGCCACATAGGATTCTGCCTGGCCATTGCAGCGTGGATAGTATGGGAAACTTTTGCGATGTACCACAAAAAATTTGGAAAGAAGATCTGCTATGACAAAGTTAAGGAAATGTGTACCCCTATCACTGATAAGCTCTAGAGGACATCCGAACCGAATTATAACCTGTTCATAGAGAAATTTGGCAGTGGAAGGAATGTCAGCATTGCGAACAACTCTTGCTTCAACCCATTTGGTGCAGTAGTCCATAGCTACTATAATGTAACGAGATTGTGTGTGTCGAGCAGCAGGACTAATAGGTCCGACATAATAAATTTTTCATTTCCGGAAAGCTTGGTCAGTGGTAACAGGGTGTAAAGGCATGTAGTCTATTTTTTAAAAACGTTTTGTGCATTGGTAGACATCACAAGCCTTAGTGTAATTGTGCGTATCCTTGAAGAGTGTTGGCCACCAGAAACCGACCAAGAGGATTTTCTTAGCAGTTGTTTCAGAAGAGAAATGGCCGGCACCAATACCTTCATGAGTGAGGGAAATTACAGAGGGTATTTCTCCTTCAGTAAGACATCGTCGGATAATTCCATCTAACCCTTGCTTGTAGAGTTGTTCTGCAATTAACGTATAAGGTTTAGTTTTTAGAACCAACACTTGTTGTTTGGGTTTAGAGAAGGAAGGATCCATCTGTTCTGAAATTAAATATTCGATAATTTCCTTGGCCCATATAGGTGTAGAGTCAACTTGGAAAAGGATTGAATCTGGTAAATCATCGTTGACGCCTTGATCATGGGTAGGAAGGTCAGGGATTTGGGATAGATGATCTGCTAAAAAATGCTGAACTCCCTTACGAACCACAATCCTAAACTCAAATTCTCTCAATAATAGGATCCATCTAGTAATACGACCTCTGGTGCAGGTCTTGTTGATGAGATACAACAGTGCTTGATGATCAGTGAAGAACGCAAAGATTTTTCCTAGAAGATAATGGCAAAACTTCTGAACTATATATACCATTGCCAAGGCTTCGCGTTCGGTAGTGGTATAATTGACTTCAGTAGGTATCAATTGTCGACTAAGAAAACGAATTGGGTATTCCTTTTTGAATTCTCCCAGTTGGGTGAGCACTGCTCCAATGGCATACTTGGATGCATCGGTATGCACATGAAATTCTTTAGAATAATCAAGAGCCCGGAGGATGGGTGCTTTGGTAAGGGTTCTTTGAGTTGAATGAAGGCGACGCGTTGTTCATCCGTCCATTTGGGAGCTACAACTACTTTGTAGATTAAGCATGCTTTGTGAGCGAAATAAAAAATAAAGCACCGATAGTAGTTGGCATGGCCAAGGAAGGAGTAAACTTCACGTATCATACATGGTTCCGGTATTTTGAATGATAAGGATCTTTTCAGGGTCAGTGGCAATGCCATTTTATGAGATAATATGTCCTAACACAATACCATGGGTTACCCAAATTTGGCATTTTTTAGGATTAAGAGAGATACCAAAGCGTTGACATTGGATAAAAAAAATTTCGAGCACAGACAGATGACGTATTTCTTCAGAATGTGCTCCTAAATCGTCCAAGTAAACTTCTAAAGTATCGCCCATCTGCTGAGAAAAGACTGCTTGCATAACACATTGGAAGGTGCTAGGAGCATTGCAGAGCCCAAAAGACATGACTTTCCAGCAGAAGGTTCCCCATTTTGTGGCAAAGGCGATTTTGTATTGATCTTCTTCAGCGATTTGGATCATATTATATCCGCTAAAGCCATCTAAGAAGAGTAAGCCTCATCTCCTGCTAGATTTTTTAAGATGGATTCTCCTAAAGGTAATGGAAAATGATCACGTTCAGTGACGGCGTTAAGTTTCTTAAAATCGACACAGATCCGGAGTTTTTCATTTTTCTTGGGGACGATGGCAATTGGGGAGACCCACTCAGTATGCTCAATTTCATATATAAATCCCGCATCTAAAAGGCATTGTAATTCTTCTTTGATCTTGGCCTTATAGATGGGATTGCATCTGTACGGACGACTCGCAGTGGGCCTCGCACCCGGTTTAAGTGGGATATGATGCACAACTACTTGGGGTGAGACGCCTTTCATGTCTTTATAGGTCCAGGGAAAGATATGTCGATATTTTTGGAGGAGCTTTTCAAGTCGTCTTCGTTGTTCGCGATTGAGATGAGCTCCGATGTGGACAAGATATTCGTTGGTTTCATTTGGCTCACTCAGGGAAAGGGTTACGGTTTGTGCATGGCCTTCGTAGGGTGAATTACCAGTGGGCTCACGTTGATCTTGGGGTAATTTGATTGTGACATCCTCGATCGTATAGTCCTTAAAGTATGCAGGAACATCATGGGCTGGAGATTCGAGGGGGGCCTTGCCTTTATCTTGCTGAGATGGTGCTTTTTCGGGGATGGGTGTAGGGCTAGAGGCAATCTCAGGAACTTCCCGAATAGTTGTGAGGTGACCCGACGATTGAATTTGACGTGGTTTTTTCATTTTCTCTTTCATAGTATGACCACATGGTTGAGGTTTTAGTGGTGGAGAGACAATTGGTATGTCATGGAGGAGCTCATCATCAATTTGAAAGATAGTCTCCTGCTCATAGAGATCCCGTGGATAGTGTGGTCATTTGGGACGGTAGAACTTTGTCTCAGGTTTTTCACTTGCAACCTTGGCAATGGATTCCACCTTGGAAGCATGTTGCGGATAGGTCTTCGGGGAAAGTGCTTCCATATAGTTGAGGATATGAATATCAAAAATGTCCATATCTTCTGGGCAATTCTGAATTCGTAAGATGTTCTCGTCATCAATGAATAAATCGTTTAATTCATTAGTAGGTAGCCATGCAACATTTACTAGCTCATCATGGTGTGGAAGAATATCAACAAAATTGATATTGATGATGGGTGTATCCAGATCAGGTCATTGGTCGTGATCGATCGGGTGTGGAGAGGTACGATTATCCTGATGTTGAGCACAATAATCGACATTCACACAATCAATGGTAGCTAGACTGTGACTCCAGTTTATGATATCAGTAGAATTAACATAATGACCTTTTTTGTGGCTAGACTGGTATGGCTCAAATACTGAGTTGGTGGTTGAGGATCCCTCGTCATGTACGCATGTAGGTTTGAGTTTACTTGTTGAGTCAATTTTGACAGAATTGTCACGATTACCAAAAGTGACTCGGCCTTTGCTCCAGTCATGAACAACTCGTGCATTGGTGAGCCACGGACGACCAAGTAGTAGTTCATAAGAATAGGCATTATTGGGAATATCAAGTACTACAAGGTCAACAAAAAATTTGAGACCTCCTAGTTTGATCAACATGTGCGGAAGGAAACCGGTAGGTCGGACCACACTTTGATCAGCCATTCGAAACTGACAAGTAGGTTTGGCTAGCTTGTCTCTCAGATTCCATTCCACAAGAGGGATGTGGAAATGATATTAACCCTTTCTCATAGTGAATAGTTAGATTTTTTCATTAGATGTATGCCATTGTGCTCTTGTCTTAGATTTTTCAAGCATACTATTCTTTGATCAATCTTGTGCAATCACAACACCTCAGTAAGATCCTGTAAAGTGTGTGGTAAAGTTCACACATGTTAAAAACTTCACACGACTGAATCAATCACCACAACACAACATCAAGTGCAACAAGACAAGATAGAATTGCTCTCTCACAAACTGTATATTCACACTGATTAAGCTATCTGTTGCAAATCGTATAGGATAATCCTTCTTATAATCACCCGGTTGCGTCAAAACTGATCCAATGGCATATTTTGAGATATCCGTATGAACATGGAATTCTATCGTCCAATCTGGAGAACGCAGTATTGGTGCTAAACTTCATGCTTTTTTTAACTTTTCAAAGGCTTCTAACGCCTCTACTGTCCAAATAGGAACAATAGTTAGTTTGTAAGTAGGTCGTGCTAAATCCGCAAAGAAGATAATAAAAATGCGATAGTAGTTCGCATGACCCATAAACACATAAACTTCATGAATTGTTGTTGGTGGTGGCAATTCCACAATAACCTTGATCTTAGAATAATCTGTGGCAATACCGTGTCTCGATATCACGTGTCCAAGCACAACTCCGTGGGAAACCCATATCTGACATTTTTCTGGATTTAGAGAAATCTCATATTTGCAGCATCTTTCAAATACTTTTTCCAACCGATCCAGGTGGTTTGTATCTGTACTATGGACTCCCAGGTCATCCAAATAAATTTCAAGAAATTTTTGCAGATAATCTTTAAAAGCAAATTGCATTCTCTTTGGAATGAACTTGGTGCATTACAAAGTCCAAACAACATTACTTTGTAAGCATAGGTGCCCCATTCTGTTGCAAAGGTTGTTTCATGGCAATCGGCAGGTGCAATCTTAACCTAGTTGTAACCACTAAATCCATCCAAGAAACTATAAGCTTTCACTCTAGCAAGGTGATCCAAAATGCTTTCAGTAAAAGGTAACGAAAAGTGATCCTTCTCCGTCACTTTGTTCAGTGCTTTGAGATTAACACAGATTCTCAATTTCCATTCTTCTTAGGAACAATGACAATCGGTGAAATCCATTCGATATGTTCAATCTCATAAATGAAATCGGCTTCAAACAATCTTTGAAGTTCTTTCTTTATCAGGTCCGCAACATTAGGATTACAACGATAGAACTTTGTAACTTTTGGAACTACATCAGGTACTAAAGGTATGGTATGTTCAATAACTGACGTCGGAATACTCTTTATATTTTGATAAGTCCATGCAAAGCAGTCCTAATATAACATGCATAGTGCTTGATACTGTTCAGGATTAAGTTGTGATCCAACTTGTACAATCTTTTTCGGTTCTCCTGGTTCAGCAAGATTCATTGGCTGCGTCCTAGCTGGGCCATTGTAAATCTCTTTCGATTCTGACACGTGTTCCTCAGATTCACGATGCGCTTTAGGTAACATGATAACCACATCATCCAGTGTATAACGTTTAAAATGCTCGAGCATATCATGCTGAACTACATCTGCTTATTCTTTTTTGAAAGGACTTGTCTTGGATATTCGCTTAGCCTTCTTAGCAGAAATTGATCGTGGAGGTGATGACTTCTGAGAAGATAAACTCTTCTTCAAAGGTGAAGACTTTCTAGACGATGATGTCTTGCTAGAATTTTGACTTGTAGAATCATCTTCGACTTTTCCTTTGCCTTTATCCAGTAAGGGTGGCACATTCTCTGAATCAATCTTTCGAGGGGGATTTTCCCATTTCAGGACCGTATTATAATGTTGCTTAGCTTGTTTCTTCGTCATTGATCCTGTGATCCTATCTTCCTTTAATATAACTGCTTTGGGTGGTTTTATTGTTGGTTCATCAGGAACATTACACACTCCAAATCTGGTCGGATCCATATGATTGAGAATCTGCTCATCCGTAAGTTCAACATTGCCAACACAAGTCAAGGCATGACTCACTGGTATGAGATCATCCTCAACTGGATCTGGTATAGGTTCCGTTGATATCCAAGCTACATTCAGCACATTCAGTGGAAACATGATTGGTGTATCCAAAGTTCGATCTAATAAGGAAATCTCGCTCAACTTTGATTGATTATCTTGTTGACACATATATTCAGTTGTACAATCAATCATTGCAAGAGCTTCATTCCAATTAACAATATCTGTTTGAGAATCGTAATGAACTCCCAAATGTTTCTCTGGTCGGTCACAAGTATAATCCATTGTTGATGAATTGTCATCTTTTTTTTGAACCACTGGTCTGATAGTCCAAGTTGTAGGACTTTAACTGCACGTTCATGATTTTCAAAAGTGATTTTTTCGGTACCCCAATTATCAATTACTTGCGCAACTCGTAACCATGGACGTCCCAATAGAACACATTTGGCACTTCTGGTAAGTCCATCACTACGAAAGTAATGACGAACTGTACTCCCACAATTTTGACAGATATATCTCAACCATTCCTCGTTGTCGAACTGTCGTTTGATTGGCTACTTAATAGCAAAGGTAGCAGGCTTGATTTTTGTAAGGCCCCAATTTGCACATAGCTTTGTAGAAGCCAGGTTAACTCCTGAACCGCCATCTATCACAGCTGCTTCTTTAGGAAATTGCCTATGTTGTATCGGCAGAGTGATATTCCTTTGTTCACTTTTCCAAGCGGCTCCAACATGGAGTACTTCATTAGATTCTTCAAATCCAGCACTAAAAAGTGGCTCCTGATGGACTTCTGGTTCTTTTTTAACTAACTTTTGCGCTAAGACTTCTTTTGCTTTTGGCACCAACTTTAGGAACTCTCCCAATGAAATATTGATCTTGCTAGACAAAATGTTTATGAGTAGTTTTGTTTGTGTTGCTTCTGATTCAGTCATCTTGAAGGGTTCTTCATGATGATGTAATTGATCATTCATATCCGTACGTAAATTTCTTGGAGTCTGCAATGGTGAAGAATGAACTTCAGGTGTTGTTTTAGCAACTTCAAGCTCCTCTTCTTCTTGCAGATGTTTGATCCATTGTCTCATATCCTAATATCTTCGTTTTTCTACATGAAGATTTGGATAGAAACCCGATGTTGTTGGTGTATCGTTCAATGCTATAGAATCATCAGGTACTGGATCCACTACTGGTTCTTTCAGTTTATGTGCTCTGGTGACCACCATCAAGGGTGCATTTGATTTATTCTGAGCTACTAGTCTTTGTTTGATTGTTATCAAATTTATAGGTGTTGTAGCTGGTGGTGGCTTCTATCTTGCTGGACAGTCTTTATAGCAATTTCCATAACCACAATCACGATAGAATGGTACAAATTTCTCTTTATTTGGACATTCTGCAACTCCGTGATTTTCTCCACATGCAAAGTATCCAAGTGGTGCTCTGGTCCAATTTCTAGAGGCTTTTTGTTGAGCGACAACATAAATAACATATTGTTCCGAAGATCCACCTGAAGATCCACTTGCTTGATCAGTACCATAGTTCCATTGCTCAGCATTTCCGTAAGGTTCAGGTTCCATCAAATTGGCAGAAGGAGCAGAGTGCTTTGTTGGGGCAGGTAAGGCTAACCGTTCCAGGTATCCAAGAGCAAGTTGTCGAGGTCTTGCTACTGGATTTTCTCCATACTGTGGTTCTTGATATCCCATTTGGGCATACCATTGTTGAATTATCCGAGAGTTGAAGTTGCAAAAAGCAATCTCATGATCAGGCAAATTACACGAATGGAAAACACTGATTTCCATTCGTTTTTTCAATTGAGGACACTCATTCACTGTGTGTTTTCCTGTACAAATAGAACACCAGACATTTTCCCTAGTAGGAAAAGACTTTGCAAAATTCTCAAGTTCCTTGTTTGTTTTTCCGTGGAAATCTACCAATGCTTTGATCTTCTCATCAAATTGTGACTGCAACTTTTCCATCTGTTTTCGTTGGTTCTTCCCAAGTTTCTCGAACTCATTGAGCATCGTTTCTGTGGTAGCATTGGCATTCGTTGATGCAATAGTGGTGGATGTCGTAGTAGTCTGCCCTGCTGTATAAGGCAACATACTGATATACAGCTCATCATTTGAATCTTCATCCTCCTCCCGAATTGCATCGTCCATAGCATTTTGCAAGAGTGCATACTCATTATGGCATTTCAGCTCACATCTGATTCGTTTAGGTAGACCTAACAAAAATCACATAATCATGGAATTTTCGTTAATTAGCTCAGGTTCGCACTCAGATCTGAGACGTTTCACCTGTTCAATGTAATCTTGAACCATTTCCCGCTTTCCCATTTTAATTTTACTTAAAAATAAGAAAGGGCCCTCCAAAAACTTCCGCGGTTTGGACCATGTGATAAGGGCTTGCTTAACAACCTCCCAATCTGTACGCTCAGTTTCATCTTGATTATAGTACCAATCTTGTGCTAGACCATAAGAAATAGCTTAAGTTTATCTTGGAGATAAATCTCGCCATAGACTTCACAGGATTCAGCATAGATATGAAGAAATGTAACTGGATCTGTTAATCCATTATATTTGGGTAGATCCAAATGGGGTGCTCTTCTAACAATGATTGGATTGACTTCTTGTGGAGCACCTCTAGGGGCAGCTCCAAGGGCAACCATCTTCTCATATTCAAATCAAGCAGACAATGAGATTGGATCTAGATTTTTCAATCAAAACTATCGCAGATCAGATCTGCTAGATCTATTTCACTTTTCAAGAATTTGATTGCTATATCATGAAAAAGATTTCAAAATTCAATCAACCGATACCTCTCAAAAATGATAAATTTCTCAGAATCCAAATCAGAATATATCAGATTTGACCCAAATTTTGACAGAGACTTGATATGGAAAATCAGAAACTAAAAATAGGACTGGCGAAGGTTCCCTAGGCGAAGGTTGGCTCGGCGAAGGTTTAACAGTGCTATTTTTGAAAAAAAAAAAATAAGAGCTCTTTGATCAACATTTCTGACAAATTCTTGGAAAATAACCTTTGTCGGCCTTTCATATGAAAGATCTGACACAGATAAAACTATGGAAAATTGGACGAAAGTTTCTGACACAAGAAAATACAGTTTTTGTAGTTTGGCGAGGACAAAAATCAAGATTTTATGTAATCTGATCAAGAAGAATCTTTGTCAAACTCAAAAATAGTATTTTACTATAAATAGAATGTTTTGGAAACTCGATGAAGGTTCTTGCGAAGGATCAAGAGTAATACTGGTAACTTTGCAAAAAAAATGGTTTTTTGACAAAAATATGGCAATATGACAACTGATCTTCAACTGATCTTCTGAAAATCTTTCTCTTTTTGGTATTATTCTTCGTCGACCTGGCAGTAGATAGATCTGAATCACACCTATGCACAGTGAATCGGGCAAAGGTTCTTTTTCTGTATTTTTAGGATTTTGGTGATTTTTTGGTGTTTTTTAATGGTTTTTCTGATGTTTAAGAAAATATGTTGGGAATTAATCTTTGAGTGAACAAAACCAAAGGCATCTGCAACTCGGCAAAGGTTTCTTGAAAGAGGGTAAAAAGTTATAAGCTCCAATGACGCTTTTTACCTCTTTTTGACCAAAATTTGGCAGATTTGCTGATTTTTGTTGTTTTCTCTAATATATCAGATCCAAATGGATCTTAAGATTGGTATCTAAATAGCTTTTTCTGTTTTACAATCAAATTAGATTTCAAACAAGAAGATTCACTCAAATCAAGCAAAATCAATCCCAAACTAATCCTAAATGCAAATTTAACACTATTCATGCCACGACAAGATGCCTAATGAAAGCTAACCATCCAAAAAACATGCTGCAATCTGAAAAATTGGCGTAGCTCCCTGGCAACGGTGCCAAAATTGTAGTGGGTTTCTTTCCTTGCCTAACCTGAAACCAAGATCTAGTCAATCTAGCATCAAAGAGACGAAGTTAGTTGTCATGCGTAGGTTCATTCCCATGAGAGCGATAATATAGTTCAAATTTCAACATGAATGGAGGATCCACATCTAACTCTAACATCCACTAACCCTAACCATTAACACTACGATCCACAACAATATAGCTTACTCTTTCTCTCTCATAAAAAGTATAATAACATGCAATCCCAATAACAATCAGATCCAACAATCAGCAAAATCCAAAGAAAGCATGAGAGCTGGAGTAAAAGTGATAGAGAGAAAGGACATTCATCAATCCATTTCACAAGAGAACCAATTTGCTTTATGGAAATGAGGAAATGAACATGTGTAGAAACTCGAGTTGGTCCCTTTTTATAGTAGAGAGGAGGACCTTGGCCTTTGAATCCTATTGGTCCATTCTTGCCTCTCTTTTTATTCAAATTTAAAAAAGTGTGGGAACCATCCAAATTGGAGGGAAACCCAACTTCATTCACTAACTTGACATTTAGGCCCTGCGACATTAAAAGTCCCACAAAAAGGCCTAAAGTCCTTTTATTGACTTGTAACTAATCAAATAACTATGTGATCATCGGGTTGGACTTACACACATAGGGTGCCAAATCCCTCTCACTTATTAACTAGGGTTAGAGTTGCCTTGGGATCCGCAAACCCTCCAACAGTTGTCTATTGAAGTCTGTGATGCTGAATCCTAATCTTTGAAGTTTTGAAGATGTTTTGAAGTTTGAAATCTTTTCTCATCAATAATTCAAAGATCAACTCAAATCAACCTATTTAATTCAAGAAGCAGCAAGTCATGTATTCTCTAAAGCAGAAGAAATATCTAAAGGAAGAAACATATGAAGAAATATCTTTTCACCTAAATGAATATTTGAAGAACAGAGTGATTCGCGAATGATCCTCGAAATAAAGATTATATGTTCACGAGGATGTTTCACATTTGAGAAAGGGGATATGTGATGCCACGAAATTGTTAAATATTGAATATCAACCTAAATATAGCATAATATACTCGAAAATAAATGTATGAGCTGGATAAATATAAATCATGAAGAGGCCTAAGTCATTTTTTGAGAATATATCTCCTAAAGACTTGCCTTGTATTTAAGGGCGAGACCTCTAGAAGGGAAACACTGCCTTGGATAAGCCTTTACTAGGTCATCTATGTGAAACAACTAAATATGAATCAACATATTAACTAGAGTAATTTCAACTCTTAACTTTCCATGGGAGTGACGCATCTGTAGTTTTAGAGGTGGGTTTGTTAGGTCCATAGAACATATACTGATCACACGCTTCAGTCTCAATCATTGAGAGAGGAAGAGTTTATGTGTTTGTGAGAGGTTGAAGAAGTGGATAGAGTGTTGAGGATTATTCTCTCTTCTCTCTGTTCTCCACACTGTTGAGTGTGAGTGATCCTGAGTCTAGTAGAAATCTCTACTGCATTACATGAATTACTCTCTGGTCAGACAGACTCTCTAATGCATTACAATCATTTGCTCTATGTCCGTAAATATGCTCTAAAGAACTGTCTTAAAATCATCTTATTCGTCTATCATGAACACATTCTTTTCGACACTCGAATAAAGTCTACATTTGGTACAGTCTCGCACAATCATTGATAGAACTGTATGTATACATCTGAGATGTCTGTATGAGAAATTGAGTCTTTGATCTGTGTTCTTGCTTGTAACTAACATAAGTTTCTAATGTACTCTAAAACTATTTGTGCTCTTTAACCATAACCTTGGACTTAAGTTGTTGAGGACTTCTGTCTAGAAATGAACAGTTCGCGAATATGATTAACTAATTGTCTACACAAACATGAATACATTGAACATTTCTCGACTCTCTTTTGACACATTAATCAGTCGGAGTGTAGTGCTGTTGTACTACTCTGATAACATTCCACCTGTAGAATGCATTTCATTCGATTTGATAGAGGCAAGACTGTTGTTCTGGAATTATTAATACTACACACCCCCAACACAAGTAATACTGGTTACTTTCAAATGTCTGTTGACAACCAAAATAACTCTCGAATCCACTTCACTCGAAACAAATCATAATTGTACCAAATACTTAACTTTCAAACGCTATCCTCTGAGGGTTCGACATTATTTACTACAAAATCTATATTAACCTTGTTGGTATAGTACGACAAAATGCCTTGACCTTCAAACTTAGTTCTACACAGAATCTTCTGTGTGACTCCAAACTTAATGCTTTAGTAAAAACATATGCTATCATATCTTGCGTTCTACAGTACTGCAATCTGACCTCTTCGTTGAGAACTTTGTTTCTGACAAAATGATACTTCAGTTCAATGTGCTTACTCTTGGAATGAAATCTAGGGTTGGCTGATAAAGTGATGGCACTTTGATTATTACAAAATAATGTCGTCGGAGCATATTGATTCAAACCAATATCTGAGAGTAAGTTTCTCAACCAAATTGCTTCCTTTGTAGCTTGAGAGGCTGTGATATACTCTGATTCAGTGGAAGATAGAGCTATTGAAGATTGCTTGCGACTGTTCTAGGAAACTAGACCATTGTTGAGGAAGAATGTAAATCTGGAAGTAGATTTACGAGTGTCTACATCTCCTGCCCAACTTGCATCTGTGTAACCACTGAGTAAATTGAGTTTGTTGTTGCCGATTGCTCCATACCAAATGCAAAAGTCCATAGTAGCTCGAAGATACCTCATGACTCTAATAAGAGCCTTCCAATGTGTTATACCAGGATTAGTCATATACTGACTGAGAGAGCTGATTGCAAAAGTTATGTCTGGCCTGGAATAGATCATGGCGTACATAAGAGATCCTATAATAGAATGGTCAGGATACTCATGCATCTGCTGCTTCATGAATTGTTTGGGGACACTGGTCCTTTGACAATTTGAGTTCTGGTTCCATTGGTGAGAGAGCTAACTTGCAATTCATCAGATTATATCTGACTAACATGTTGTAGATGTACCTCTGTCGTGTTATGTAGATCAACTTCTGTTTTCTATCTCTGTGGATTTGTATACCAAGGTAGAAATGAGCTTTGCCTAGATTGGTCATGTCGAATTCGGAAGATAGCATTGTCTTGGCTTCTTTTATCAAATCAGTACTATTGCTAAAAGGCAAGGTATCATCCACGGACAAAGTGATAATGATAAAAGATGATGCACTGCTTTCAAGTAAACGTTTGAATCTAAAGAGCTAGGTGTGTAGTCGTGATCAATAGAAAAAGTACTGATTCTTTGAACCATGTTCGAGCAGACTGCTTCAAGCCATAAAGTGCCTTATGGAATTTACAAGCATGATTGTGTTTACCCTCGATAATATAGCCTTTGGGTTGCACCATGTAAATGTCTTCTTCGATAACTCCATTGAGATATGTTGTCTATCATCCATTTGATGTATTTCCAAATCTGCTCTAGTGGCAAATGATAGCAAAAGTCAAATAGAAGAATGCTTGACTACTGGTTTTAAGGTCTCAGTGTAATCGACATTGTATACCTGAGAAAATCCTCTGGCTACAAGACATGCCTTTCTTCTGTTGATGCTTTCATCTGCATTGTACTTGACTTTGAAAATCCATTTGCAATCAACTACATTTTTGCTGGCAGGTAATTCGACAATCGTCCAGGTCTGGTTCTTGATAAGAGATTAATACTCTTTATCCATAGCTTCTTTCTAGAGATCTGAATCAGGCTGGTTGAGTGCCTCTTGAACAGACGTCGGTTCCTGAACAAGATAAGCTGCAGACTCGTCGATATACCAGTTAGGTGGTCTGGTGGCTCTTAAAGATCTTCTGGGTAATACAAAAAGTTGATTATTTCCATCATACTGTTTACACGAGATTTCTGTTAAGTGAAAAATGCAAAAAAGGAGAAGCTGCATTTTTCAACGGAGTTCCTAACAGGCGAAAAAAGAGACTGTCGTATACTCCGTGTAATTCTGCAGATTGTGTAAAAACACTTGTTATTCTGCAGACTATGTAAACACATGGGAAAATCTGCAAAACTGGATAAATAATAGATGAATATTGAAATCGATTAGTCGATTGGTAAGAAGGAGAATAATCCAACACGGCAGCTATTTCGCACCGGCAGCTAACCACCTGTGCTTTACACTCGAATTCGCGCAGCATCTCTGTATCAATGGTTAACCCGTATAGTTCGAATATGTCGCCACACACCCCACAAGGCACGAACCGTGCTTTCACCAACCTAATGGCAAGACCTTGCCTCATCAAGTCCCCCATTCTGCCGACCACCCCGACCGTGGACGCACCTGTGCTTACACTATTGGACACCACCTTGCACAATGGTTGTCCTGACAAATCCCTAAAAGTGGCCATCCTTGTGAGACTTGCATAGTTGACTAGCTAGTCAGCTCTGATATCACATGTTGCGTCGATGCCTCAAAGGGCGTTGGGATTTGAGTGATTTTTCCAACACGCGCTTAAGTCTAACATTCATCCATCATGCACTTACGTGAAAGCCAACTTAGAAAACGTAACAAGCTTTACTATTCAGACTTGAAAAAACTGTAATCCCAACCAACCCAAAAGCCAACTTAGAATTCATCCCCAAAAGGTAACCAAAGGCAAAGAAAAGTCACACATGAGACCCAAGGCATAGTGAGACTGAAGGCATAGTGGTCGCCAAACTGACCAAATGGCATAGCGACGAGCCACACGTCGGTGATGTGGACCCTTAGGCGCTAGTGACGCAAAAAGGTTGTAGTAAGAGTCCTTCCACTTGGACCAGTCTCGGAGGTGAAACCAAAATGGTAATCATCCCCAAGGATCAACTTTATTAAATTTGGAAGAGGTTACATTCATACATAGACTGACTAGTCTCGGGGCCACCAACACGTGCTAGGCATTGTGCATGGCTTGCGCTGGTAGAGGGAGTTGAGACCTGGCGACTGGATTCCTAGCGTTGGTTGAGCTGCCCAAGTTTATGTTTGTCGGACTCCCCCTATAGTTCTGGTGTGATTTGGTGCGCCCCCTTTGTCCTGGAATATAGTGCTTTCTAGTAAAGCACGCTTTTCTAGACTTAGTTTTTATTTTGTTGATTAAGCTTGGCAGGCTGGCAAAATCAATTGGGCTCCCGGACACGGGTCCCAGGAGCCGTGTCGGTGGCAGAATCAACGTGTGTCCTAACTAGGCCATGACTCGAGCTCCAGAGCTAGCTTATGACTTGTGACTACTTGGCTGGCTCACCACAGGTCAGAGGCTCAGTCCTTGACTTCCTAACTCGCTCTGGGACCTTTAGGGAGGAGTGTCACTCCTTAGAGTCTTACAGGGCATCTTGGTGCACCTAAGTCAGGTTTACAACATCACTTAAGAGATCATATCAATCACCTGGTTTCACCCATTGGCAAATACTTAGGGCAGAAAAATGAAGATGGGTTTAATGGGTTTAATCCAAGATGGTTTTCTCAAGTGCTAGTCGAAGTTGATCTCAACAAGGATTTACCAAAGCATATTAAGGTAATGGGCAGTTCCTATGTTTCCAACATCAAGGTGGTGTACAAATCCCTTCCTGATGCATGCTTCTACTATAGACAAAGGGTTAATTTAATCAAGGATTGCCCAAGCAAGGTAGATAGCCAATCCAAAACTGATCTAGACCAAAGAGGAACATGGAGAGGAAAAAGACAAGGTATAGATGATGAAGGTTTTATGGTCTACAAAGGAAAGAGTGCATATATGGCAAACACCAAGCTCAATGAGTGAAAGAGGTTGTAGGGAATGAATTCATATTTTGGAGAACCTTTCTAATGAGGATAAGGGCCTTTTCACTGAACAAGAGGAGAAGAATGATAAGGAGACATGGCCTTTGGAGAACGAAGAGGGCATTACTATTTACAATAGAAAGGGGGACCTAAGAGGACCTAGAAGTATTATGGAACTAAGAAGGCAAGCAAAGAAAGTAGCATCAAAGGGCAAAGATGAAGCTAATATGGTGGAGGAAGACTCAATGAGGCATGCCATTTCATGCCTAAAATATCCACAAAACGACCCCAAAGGAAGGCAAGGTTTGTCCCCTCCAAAGGTGCTTGGAAGTGAAACAGAAGTGTCGAAAAAGTTGAGATAGACACACTCTGACATTAATATTCATCCACATGTGACTAATCAGTTGTACAACAGACCTTTAGAGGATCCATCACATCATGAGGAAGGTAATACATGCTTGTTGTACAATCAAAATGTGAGTAATGATCAAGTTTTGAGGCTCGGTCCACCCAAAGTAGGTTCGAAACCCCAAACATGGAAACTGCTATTTCAAGAAGCAAACAGGCCATAATGTTGTACAACATATTGGAATAGTCTAGCCAAGACCAACACTAGTCTCAGATGGTATGACGTACAATATGTTAATGAAAGAATTTGGAAAAATATCAAAAATGTAGACAACTAGTGATGAGGGTGAAAAAAGACATACCCTAACTACCACTTAAAATCTCCCCTTATCATTGGAGAGTTCTGAGATCTATGAGGCTGAGGATCTTCAAGGTTTGAATGCTTTGGAAGTTACCTCCATTGAGAACTCTTCCATCATGGAAATAGATGGACTTTCGGGAAGCAAAAGGAACAAGGAAGAAAAGTCTCCCCCCCCCCACCTCCAACAAACTCAAGAAGAAGGGAAAGGTGAGAAGCTCAGGTGTCAGAAACATCAAACACTTATTATAAGTCTAATGATGTTAAAAATTCACAATTCTAGCTTGACTAGTTTTGGTCATATGACTTGTAAATAGTTAGATGGTCATGATGTGGCTTGTAACACGTGCCAAATAGCATAGGATTCCATTCATAAGGATGTTCTCAAGTAGACCTAAGTGTTAGAACCTTTGGAATGAGTCCAAATTATGCTTAGATACAAGGGAGAAAAAATAGGAGCTATTTTTGGTAATTTTTGCATTGTTGAGGGATCTCCAAGATTCCAACCCTAACTTGGTAGGGATGAAAGATCCACCAAAATTAGCATTAGGGATAGGTTTAGGGCTACTCATACCTGCCCAAAACCGTGATGGATCATGTATATATAGGTGATGATATCTCACCAAAATCAATCAAGCAATTTCATGATTTTTCTCTCATAATGGTGCAATTGCTCTCTATGTTCATAATTGTTTGAGTACTTGTGATTACTAATGATTATAGGATTGAATGTAGGTCTGGTGTACAGTACTCAGACTGTGGGAGGCCGTACTTTCACACGTGTGAAGCCTTCTTCAAGGATTTGGGCCATTTAGTGAGGTTCAAGCATAGATTTTTGATGGATTTTGATGGTTCAACTTGTGCTAATCTTATGAAATCATAATCTATTGTTTATCTCATCCTTTCAAGTGTTTTAGGATCCTTATTTGCTGTAATTTTTACATGGTATCAGAGCCTAAAGGCTGAAATGAGCTAAATCCTTGGTTTTCATTCAATTTGATCACAATTTTTGATCTAAATCTTGTGTAGATTGGATCTTAGCATCTAGTATTGATTCTAGAACTCAAAGTGAGTCAAATACATTGGAGATTGGTGTTGTGTGACTTCATTTTCAGGTGTTTAGGTGTCTAAAACCAGAGGCAAAGTTGAATTCAATTCACATTACCAAGATAGCAAGCTTTGCTTGCTCCAAGCATTGATTTCTAAGCGAGTTTTGGAGGTGATTTCATAGAGGAGGCTTTCTAGCATTCAAGGAGAGGGAAGATCAGAGTTTTGGGGACTCTTCAAGGCTGTTCTAAGGTGTAGTAGTCACCTCCTAAAGTGATTTAGGTTCAGTCCAACCATTGCTTGACTTATGCACCAAATTAGATCAATTTTTCATCAATTTTGATCATTTTTTGCTTGTGATTGGATAGTAGATTGTGTTGCATCCTCATTAAGTTCCATTTAGATCTTTTACAAGTGATTTTGGAAGTATATTAGGTTGCTGAAATTCACTCTTGATCAGATCATTTGGAAGCTTTAATGTTCTTTATAGAAAGAGGGGCAATTCTACTAGTATTGTCTACTTCAATCAAGCAAGTGCATTGTTTCTAGTATTCTATGATTTGATTTTGTTAGAGATCATTCTTAGATCTTTATAGGAAGTCTATTACTGATCTTTTCAGGTCCCTAAGAAGTGGGATAAGGTAGACCTTCAATCAAATCAATAGAAGTAACCTTCATTTGTGTCAAGTCCTTGATTAGGAGACTAGATGGCATCTATAAATGCATATCTTTTGGATACTAATGAAAGGCTCAACAAAACTAACTATTCCATATGGAAAGTTAGAATGGAATCTATCATGATCATGCAAGATCTGATGGAAATTGTAAATGGTAAGGAGGGTGAACCTATTCATCCTCAAGAAAAAGCCAAATACATCAAGAGGTGCAATGTTGCACTACATTGCATAAAAATGAATGTTGCAAATGAACTCTTAAGAGAGGTAGGAGATTGCACTTCAGCTCAAGATGCTTGGGAGACTTTGCAAAAGGTCTATGAATCCAAGAACCAAACTAGAATGTTAGCTTTGAAGAATCAAATCTATAGAAGCTATCAAAAGAAAGGAGAGAGTGCACATACTTTTGTCCTAAGAGTAAAGGAATTGAACAAAGAGCTAGCCTTTATAGGTGACCCTATCAAGGATGAAGAGCTTGTTCAACTCATATTGAATGGACTAAGCTTTGAATTTGACAATTTGGTTCAGGGATATGCAATTATGGGTAAGCTACCCATACTTGAAGAACTCCAAGGCACACTCATGGCCGAGGAATCAAGAAGGAGCCAAATGCAAGACCTAAGTGTTAGAACCTTTGGAATGAGTCCAAATTATGCTTAGATACAAGGGAGAAAAAATAGGAGCTATTTTTGGTAATTTTTGCATTGTTGAGGGATCTCCAAGATTCCAACCCTAACTTGGTAGGGATGAAAGATCCACCAAAATTAGCATTAGGGATAGGTTTAGGGCTACTCATACCTGCCCAAAACCGTGATGGATCATGTATATATAGGTGATGATATCTCACCAAAATCAATCAAGCAATTTCATGATTTTTCTCTCATAATGGTGCAATTGCTCTCTATGTTCATAATTGTTTGAGTACTTGTGATTACTAATGATTATAGGATTGAATGTAGGTCTGGTGTACAGTACTCAGACTGTGGGAGGCCGTACTTTCACACGTGTGAAGCCTTCTTCAAGGATTTGGGCCATTTAGTGAGGTTCAAGCATAGATTTTTGATGGATTTTGATGGTTCAACTTGTGCTAATCTTATGAAATCATAATCTATTGTTTACCTCATCATTTCAAGTGTTTTAGGATCCTTATTTGCTGTAATTTTTACAAATGATTGTTCTCTCAGCTGATACAAGAGGCCTTTCGGAAGATGAAAAGGAAAGATCATGGAGTAAGTGGATGTGGGACAGTCAACTAAGTCCAGATTTCAATTCTCTATAAGAGGTCAAAGTTACAAGGGAGGATCTCAAGAAAAATTTGGTTTCAAGAGCACACAATTGGTATTGGACAGAGCACCCAAGAATTCAAGGTGGTTAGACCTTGGGGATACATAAGAGAATAGAGAGTAGAGTGAGACAAGTGATATGTGGTCCCAACCATGACTGGCCAACCATGACTGGACTGAGGTGAAGACTTTGTGGGAGGGGTGTATCTTCAATATCTTCTTTGTCTATGCTAAGAATACACTTGGGGAGAGGAGTCAGCTGTGGAGAGAGTTGGATGAGAAAGGTGATAACCTTTTATTGATAGAAGATTTCAATATGGTAGAGGTTCGACAAGATAGATACAAAGGAAAAGATAATATTATCTCAGGTAGAGAGTTTGAGGATTTAATGCGGCTGAGACAACTCAAAGGTATTCAAGAGATAGAGGGAACACATGACTTCACATGGAGCAATAATTAGGGAGGTGAAGACTTGAGGCAAGCTAGGTTGGATAGAGGCTACATCTCCCAGAATCTGAGAGTACTATGGCCCATAGCTGAATATTATGTGAGAGGGGATTTTCTATTCTCTGATCATAAACCAGTTCTATTCAAAATTGAGGAGGCAAATACTTTTCACAAATGCTCTTGGTTTAGAACCAACCCCAAACTACTTGAGAGGGAGGAGGTGCAATCAGCCATCAAGGACATCTTATTTAGGGTAGAGAGGAGAAGAGCATCAGCCACGAAGATTTGGCTTGAAGCTATCATGGAGACTCAGAGTTTTTTGGCCACTACCAAGAAGATGCTCTCAAGATAGAAAGCAAAGAAGAGGATAGCCCTTTTTCAAGAGGTGGAGAGGTTGGGAAAAAAATCAAGGAGGGCGAAGATTGGCTAGAGTTTGCACTCATGGAGGAGAAAAGGAGAAAGAGTAAGAGACATTCAAGCATGAATAAAACTGATAAGAACAATAGTGATTCTGTATAACAAATATTGTAATAACAACTATCAGAACACAAGACAATCGTGCCGAAGCACATGATCCTATTTATAGAAACAAGTAATTGCTATAGTTCTGAATACTTTTAGTCTCTCTATATGATCTCTAACTCTGAGGAGTCAAATACTAGAAAACCAATTTTGGTCGTTTGATCTCTGTCTCAGAGATTGATCTCTTTGGATCTCTTTTCATGTTTTCTCTCTATGTGCTCAGTTTCTTATATAGTTGTTGGATGATCTCATGTTATTCTAATTACACAATTTAAAAGATCATTAGCAATTAGCAGTAGATCCATAGATTGATTATTGGTGGAGCGTGAAGACATAAATATGTTGTACAAAATCTCCTTCGCATGTGTGTAGGAGCATGATATTGCGGTGCGATCGTAGCCGGATGTTGACCCAATCGTTGACTTGGGGTGTTCCTTCGGTCAGTCCTCTTCGTAAGCTGTAGTTCATCCACTTTGCATGCTGACCGCAAGTGATGACTTGTGGTATTCTTTCGGTCTTCTTGCAGTTCGTCCACTTCGCAGTGTGACCACAGGCTAGACTCGGACGGTTCCTTGCGGTGCCTTGCTTGTTTGAACTTTGCGTGTATTTCTGCAAACTGTGGGAGAAAATGGATCATTACTACAAACGACGGTGAGAGAGTGATTTCCTTGAGTGAAGCAGAGGACAGTTAGGATGAGTAGGAGTAAGATAATGTTTCTCTCTTGACAATGGTTTTGTCAAAATGTCAGCCAACATACTATCTGTATGACAGTAACTTGGTACAACATTTTTATTCTAAACTTTCTCTCTAAGAAAATGAAATTGAACTTCTATATGCTTAGTTCTAGAATGAGTTCATGGGTCCAGAGATAGAGCTACACAGCTCTGATTGTCGCATTGGAGTATAGTTGGACCGATCTGTGAAAATTTTAGATATTGTAGTAACCTTTTAAGCCAAATAATCTCCTTCATTGCTGATGTAGCTACAACATATTTTGATTCTATAGAGGACAACGAAATGCATTTTTGCTTTCTGCTGTTTTATGAATTGGGTCCTCCTGCAAGGAAACAAAAATAACCAGATGTGGACTTTTTGATATCAACGTCTCCTACCGAATATGAATCTGAATAGGTGACTAATGTAAGTGCAACTTCTTTATTACCATTATAGTACAAAGCATAGTGCTTCATAGCTTGAATGTACTTCAATGCTCTTTTTAGAGCCTTCCAATGTTGTAAGCTTAGATTGGACATGTATTTCGTGTGCAAATCATAAAATACATTATCGACTAATAAGGGTGTCTGCACATCTCTTTCTATTCTGCTTTAGTTTTGGGACGCATGTCTTTAGATAGTTTGGATCCTGGATCCATGTGTGTGTCTATCGGCTTACAGTCCTCCATGCCATATATGCGAAGTACATTGATTAAATAGGATTCTTGGCTTATAGCAATCCTTCTGCTTGCGCGATCCCTGGTGATCTCCATACCAAGTAGGTAATGAACTGGGCCTAAATCAGACATCTCAAATTTTTTGAAGGCAAAGATTTTGTTTCATACAGTAATAGATTTGAATTGCTGATAATTAAAGAATCATCAACATACAAGGCTATTATGACATGGCTTGGGCCTTTACACTTGAGATACACATTTGAGTATGTGGAGCAAGAAGTAAAGTTGTGCTACAACAAAAAGTGATTAATTCTTTCATACCAAGCCCTAGGAGCTTGTTTGAGGCCATAAAGTGCCTTCTACAATTTACATACCATATGCTTTTGGCCTTGAAGGACGTAATTTTCTGATTGATAAATAAAGATATCTTCTTGTATATATCCATGAAGAAATGATGTATGGACATCCATCTGATTAATGTCCAGATCCTCTACAACAGCTATAGCCAGCAAGATTCGAATAGATTGATGCTTTACCATTGGATTGAAAGTGTTAGTGTAATCTACTTGCTCATATCCTTTAACCACCAGTCGAGCTTTCCTTTTGGAGATTGATCCATCTGGTCTAAGCTTCAGTTTGAAGATCCACTTAGTGTCAATGAGCTTTGTTCCTACAGGAGGATTAACAAGACTCTAGGTATAGTTCTTCATCAATGAGTTGTACTCAGCGTCCATGGCAGCTTTCCATTTGTCTACATCTAACATTGACAGTGCTTATGTAGCAGAGGCAAGTTCATCATGACTGATGAACGCCTGAGGGACGAAATGACCATGTTGTTGTCGTTGTCGTGTAAAATTTTGAACAACAGGTTTCTGAGTAGATGTCTCTCCTGGGTGAATGACAAGCATATCTTTAGATTGTGGTTTAAAAACTGTAGGTCCAGGCCTATCGATGGTAAATGGAGTTGTTGAAACAAACTCCTACATTTGCTGCTTCTACTTAAAATCATAAAATTGGTCTTCAAGGAAGACTGCATCTTGACTGACTGACCTATTTCAACATCATAAATGCGATATGCTTTATGTGATGTTGAATGGCCAATGAAAATATATTTACAGTTGACTGGGTCTAGTTTTTCCTTAGATCAGACGGTATTTGTGCATAGCAGAGACATCCAAACACACGTAGGTGTTTCAGACTTGGTTTGTATCCGTAGTAGGCTTCAAACGGAGCTCTAGAGTCAACTGCCTTTGTGTTGAAATAATTTTGCAAGTAGCAGGTTGTAGATATTGCTTCAGCCCAAAATTTATTGGGTAGCTGAGCATTAGACATCATGGATCGTGCAGCTTCCAAAAATGTTCAATTCTTTCTTTCAGCTATGTCATTCTGTTGCGATGTGTAGCTAGCAGCAAACTGAAGGTGCACGCCACATGAAGATAAGTAGTCCGCTATTTCATCAGACATGTACTCTCCCCCTGAATCAGACCGTAGGGTCTTGATCCTCTGACCAGTTTTGAAACTGTTGAATGCCTCAGACTTGTCTTTTATGAACATGATTTTGGTGAATTTGGAGAGGTCATCATTAAAAGTGATGAAATATAAAGCACGCTCATAGGACCACATAAATCACTATGGATTACTTCAAGAATGGACTTAGCTCTTTTGGCTCATCCTTTTGAAAATCTTGTTCTAGGTTGTTTTTCTAGTAAGCACATTTCATAAACAGTCTGATTTCTACTGGAGACAACATTAATACTCATATCCTTGACCCTGCTATTATGATGCATATACAAGATTAATCTCATGTTTAAGTGTTCTAATTTTTTATGCCATACATAAGCATCAAAATTACTCACATAAGTAGTAAGTGCATATTCATGACTCAATATATATAGATTTCTTTCTCTGTGTGCAAAGAGGACTTTATTACAGTTCTTATTCAAAATGGTACATTGTTCTGAATTAAAGAAGGTTCTACAGCCCTGATTAGTGAGCTTGCTGACTGACAGTAAATTCTTTGTCGGTTTGGGTACATACAATACATCCTTAAACAAGGTCAATTTACCATTTGGAAGATGAAGGTGTATAGACTATTTTCCTTCAATTTGCAGAGCACTTGAGTCACCGAAGTAAACATACTTCAAATGTACTGGTGTCAGATCTTTGAATGGGAACTTGCATGGAATCATGTGCTGAGAAGCACTGAAATCAAGGTATCAATCCAAGGCATCTCTAATGGGCTCATCTTGTATCATCAACGCCTTTTTCTCTTCTTGGGAATTTATGACAGAGTCAGAGCCTCCTTCTTGGTGTTGTTGCATCTTCTTCCTAGCTTCATGGTGTTTGAGGATCTGACAATCTTTGATGTCGTGATTGGATCTCTTGCAGTATCTGCAAAAGAGTTTGGTCTTGGCAGGTTGTTGTTGTTGTTGACTATTCTCTATTACTGATATTCTAATATAAAGAAATGTGAATCAATTAAGCATCTATGACAACCATACATTTCTTCATTTGTAGAGTTATTGGCAGTAGAGGAGAAAGAGTAAGAGACATTCAAGCATGAATACAACTAATAAGAACAATAGCGATTATGTATAACAAATGTTGTAATAGCAATTATTAGATCACAAGACAATCGTGCAAAGCACGTGATCCTACTTACGGAAACAAGTAATTGTTATAGTTTTGAATAGTTTTACTCTCTCTATAAGATCTCTAACTCTGAGGAGTACTGGAAAATCAATTTTGGTTGTTTGATCTCTATCTCGGAGATTGATCTCTTGGATCTCTTCTCATGTTTTGTCTCCACTCGCTCATTTCCTTATGTAGCTGTTGCATAATCTCATGTTATTCTGATTACACAGTTTAAAAGGTCATTAACAGTTGTCGTAGTAGATCTGTAGATCGATTATTGGCGGAGCATGAAGATGTAAACAGGTTGTACAAAATCTCCTTCGCATGTGTGCGGGAGCATGATATTGCGGTGCGGTCGCAACGACCACACCGCAATATCAACGATTGACCACAATCGTTGACTTGCGGTGTTCCTTCGATTAGTCCTCTTCGTAAGCTACAGTTTGTCCACTTCGCACGCTGACCACAAGTGATGACTTGCGGTATTCTTTCAGTTCTCTTGCGGTTCGTCCACTTCACATTGTGACCGCAGGCTAGACTCGGGTGGTTCCTTATGATATCTTGTGGTGCCTTGAACTTTGCGTGTATTTCTGCAAACTGTGGGTGAAAATGGATCATTTTGCAGACTGTGGTGAGAGAGTGATTTCCTTGAGTGAAGCGGAGGGCAGTTAGGATGAGTAGGAGTAAGATTAACTCCAACACTAAGGGTATGGGAAGAATCATTGAATAAGGGAGCACTCCCAAGGATCATAAACCAAGGTATCATCAAGTTGATCCACAAGAAGGGGCCTAGAAAGGAACTCAAAAATTGGAGACCAATCTCTATGCTCACTATAGGGCACAAGATTCTAGCTAAGGCTATGGTTAGTAGGATGAAGAGCAAAATGGCCAACTGGATTAAAAAGGAACAAAAAGGTTGTGTGGCTAGGAGACATATCTAGGAAGTCATTATCTCCATGTGGAAAGGGATGAACCATGCGGAACGAACAAGGCAGGACTTCATCTTCCTCAAGGTTGACCTAGATAAGGCATATGATAGGATGGAGTGGGGCTTCGTTACAGCAGTGCTCAAGAGTTTGGGATTTGGGCCCAACTTCATCAAGGTCATTCTTTAGTTGTTAAAGAAGTCTTTTGCTAGAGTTATATCGAACGATAGACTAATGGATGCCTTTGATCTTGGAAGGTCAATTCGCCAGGGATGCCCTCTTGGTTTCTACTTTTTTGTGCTTGCATCAGAAGCCTCGGGCTACTTGATCAAATCTAGGATTGAGGAAGGGAGAATCCAACCCATAAAGATTTCAAAGGGCCACACTCTCTACCATCAGGCCTTTGTGGATGACCTGAACATTATCACTAGGAATGATGAGAGCTCATTGGAGGAGACTTTCAGTGTCTGGATTTGTTTTGCTTAGCATCGAGGGAGAGGGTTAGTCACTCCAAAATAGCCTTCAGAGTTAGTGCACGGGAGTCCCCAACTTTACTTCAGCAGAGAGGATGCACAAGGTCACATGAGAGGGCTATTTTCAGATTCTTCGGTATTCCCATGCATGCTCGATGGAAAAGGGTTGTGGAAAAAATAGGCACTTCCTTGGATAGATGGAGAAATTTACAGGCAAATATGGCTGGTAGAGCACTAGTTCTCAAACACTTGGTGATCTCCAAAGTAAATTATTTCTTAGTATGTTGGCATCCTTCGGATGTAGACCTCCATCGGTTTGAGGCAATGTGCAGGATTTTTTATGGTCCTCGGATTTCGAGAAGAGGGGTTTTGTGGTAGTGGCTTGGAGTACATGTTTACTTACTAAGAAATTTGGTGGGTTGAGCCTCCAAGATGTGAGATTCCTGGCTGCAAGGAGTATGGCAAGTTGGCTTATCAGGACAGCCTCAAACCACGCATGGGCTATTCTTCTACAGGAGGCAGCTAGGAACTTGGGGTCAAACTCATGTCCCTAGTTGGAAGAGTTGGAGACTTTGGGACCTCCTAATCTCAGACTGCTGGCACTTTAGAGGCAAGGGTAGTGACTTATTCAGAGCCATGTGGCAGGGATGGAGTAAGGTGGGTCAGAGGTTGTTGTGGAGAGAGAAGGATATGAGATAGGAAGGGGGGCTCTTGGAACTTAGTTACTGGTCAGTCAGAGGCCACTTGACCTTGGGGGATAGGGAAGCAAAGGTTGCCAAGAAAATGTCACGCAAGAGAATAACTCATTGGGGAGATCTGTGGGATTGGGAAAAAGGCAAATGGAGGAAAAGGAGGAAAATCAAGAACACTTGCCAGCTAAAGGCCCTTGAGTGTGGACTTCTCTAGGATAGATGGAAGGCCTACAAGATGGAAAACTAAAAGGGGATGAGCAAAGAAGAAGACCGGAAGTGGGCTGGTTTCTTTGGGATGGGAGAACAAAAGCTACGTCTAAACCCCCATGTGTGGATAAGATTCTAGGAGAGCTAGTGGACAAACTCAATAGAAAAGGTGGACTCTTAGCTGGGACCGCCCACTCGGATTGGGTGACCTGCTTTAGGGATATTGGGAGAGGGTTTGTTGACTCGAAGGTATCTATTTTATCGTGGAGGATGCCCACAGGGCCATATGGACAGGGAGGATAACCCTGAATTGGAGTTACTCTGATGGGGACAGGTGCAACAACTCAAGAGATAGTCTCCAACAAACCTTTCTCTTCTGTGAGAAAAAAAAACTTTTGAAGTCCTTATTTCTAGATGTATCTAGATTTGTAGGTTTGTCTTTTGTATATGAGCATGCATGGCTCCTTGGTACTTGTAGCAAAGTAGACTCTTTGATTTGGTTAGTTTGTCATGTTGAGAATGAAAAAAAAACAGGAGGGCAGAATGATGTAGGGTTCGAGCACGAAACATGAAATAATTCGTGTTTGCTTTCTTAAATGAATCTCTACAGCTCTAATACCACTATTGTGTGTTGTTTTGAAACCCGGATGGAGTTCAATTCTGCCTGCCGGCTACAATCCTCCAGAGTGTAGATAGACACTGTTGACCTACGTTATAATTCGTTTAAGCATTCGACAAAGATGAACTAGTGTGCAGAATAAAGAATAAACAGCTGAACATGTATAGACAACAATAAGACATCCAAGCATTCGAGATCATTCAAGATAAAACTACATGTACATTTAAGCCACTGTATTATCAATGATCCTTTTGTAAGAGCGCTGTTGTGACAAACCCACACAACGCATCGACGCAAGAGAAGCTATGTCTCTAATAATGTCAGATCGTCTCGCTTAGTAGCGTATTTGGAGCGTGAAGATCCACCACCTTTTTATTTTCAGGTGTTGTTCAGCTTCGTGTTCTATTCGGGCTTCGCCTTTGCCTTTGAGCTCCTTCGGTCTTCGAACATCTGAACTTCTTCATCGAGCTCCTCCAGTCGTCGAACATCTGACCTTTGTCTTCGAGCTTGTTCGGTCGTCGCGAACATCTAACCTTCGTTTTTGAGCTCCTTCGGGTAAAACCGTTATATGGCGGTTATGGTCTGGGGCGGATTTTGCTTGTGGGCAGCTCCCTTCTAGTTCTGTAGACTCGAACTCGAAAGCTAACAAGGCTTTGTTGTTAGAAACATTTAGTTTCTTCATGTCGTGCTTCTATGTTATGGTCTACGTGGAAACTTTGATATACTTAGATTTTTGGCTCCTTAATAAGTGTTAAGCTCCTACTTGTTGATCTTTTGGGCATGCTACATAGTTATCTAGGGTCAGTTTTAAAGAAGTTTGAAAAGAAAAAGTCTTAGCAGAATAGTCAGTTGAATGCCCTCTCTGAAATCAGAGGCTAGTTTTTGTGTTCAGTAGAGAGGCTCAGGCTTTCTTACCTCTCTCAGGATCTATAGTGTACACATTATTCATTAATACAATTCTTGACTGCTTACTTTCAAAAAAAAAAAAATCACACATTTTTGAAAAAGTAATTATTAAAAAAATTGAAAAAGAAAAAAGAAAACACAATCATGTCAATTATTTTTGTTATTAATGTGTACCTACCTGCCTATAAGGCAGGGCCAAAAACACACTTATGACCTTGATGGATTACTATTAGTTATTCCCTTCTTGTAAGAAAATTTTGATTTTTTTAGATTCACTATAGGGTGAATTCATATCGAGGTTATAACCAGTGTTGGGTGGGCATATAGGTGCCCGGGTGGTATCAGCAATGTTATCAACACTGATATCATAGAACATACCCGCCCGATATATGAGATACTATGGTTGATACCCGTCAATGCCATATCGATACCTGGATTAGGGGCAAAAAATTCAAATTGAACATGGTATCAATATAGTATCCATTTTTAGTTAGTTTCCAAAATTTACATATATGACAAATATTGGCCTTGCCTTGTAAAGGCAATACTATGTGGTGAGGTTGGTCAATGGAGTTAGAAAAAAGGTCAACATTAAAGGCAATTTGCGATGGTGGCCCATATTTTTTATTTAAGTTTAGACCTTAATTAAAGGTCAAACTATTTCACATGCTAATCATGTATGCATACAAATAAAAAATAGTAAAAGACATTTGGTGAATGACAAAGAATTGCCTTGTTTCTTTGCATGAGCCATAAAAGCAAAAGCAAGAGCTTAGAGATAAGTGAATGCATGAATCAAAAAGCAAAATGTTTAGGCCCCGTCCTCTATTTGTACACGCTAGTCTTTACAATTCATATTATTTGTTCTCTCTCTCTCTCTCTCTCTCTCTATATATATATATATATATATATATATATATATATATATAGCAACATCCTGAATGAATAGGAGCAGCAGGTTCGAATGAATAGCAGCATCTCAAACTCGTACTGCATGCAAGGTGTGTTGTATTTTTCTATCCATCTTTCATTCACTTTTATAATGACTTGAAGATCCTCAGGAGTCCGGAATCAGGATTTGAACAGGAGTTTGATATTAGATGTAAGAACCATAGAAAATGGACATCAACTTAAGAAAGTATATAACATGTAAGCGTAGTAATATGCAACTGGTAGGTGATTTTGCGTAGTAATATGCAACTGGTAGGTGATTGTTCTTGTTCTTCCAAAAATCAAATTGTTTCTATCTGAAACGATGTCCAGATCGACAAAGTGGCCTCTACAGCTTGGGGAGGCATATATATCGTTGCATGCAAACACTCACTGATGTTGGATGAGTGCCCTCATTGATGTTGTGGCCAAAACTCATTCTTGTTTTTATTTGTCTTACAAACCTTGGATTTCACGAAAGTGCCAGATCAAGGCCTGTGGATATATATCTAGCAGGGTCATATTGGCATCGTACTCTATCCGTGGTTGATGTTATTGTCACTTTTCATATAAAGCCTCAAGGGAAATGGTATTTATATCAATACCCACGTGATTGCTATTTGGATCGTAGCTATTCTGAAAAGTGTGAAAATTCTATGGCTACCCTTCCAAGTTCCAACACGTCCTAACAACGAGCTTATCTGATACGACAATAACAGAATGACTGCGTAACTAACTAAGTAGTCAATCACTTTTGTTAATGTATAACATAGTATACAAGAACTATTACAATAAATAAGATCAACGCTATAAGAAGATCAGATGCAGAAGTGAAGATTTTGCATTCCACAGATTTTGCCGGCAAAAAGATAAAATAACAAAAAAGGCCAACTTTGCAATTCAAAATTTACATTGAAAAAGTTTCACTAAGTTGAACTTTATCTTTATCCATCTCTTAGCAGCTTCATTGTGTCATTAGCAAATAGTATCAAATATTGTCAAAGCTCATATATTGCATTTTGTTTTGCTTTGTTTTTACGTGAAATATGAAATTGTAGTTATTACACCTTTTGTAACATATATAATTCATCAATAAGTTTTCACCAATAAGAACTGATCTCTATCAAATTAGAATTTTGCGATTGTGTTTTGTTTTGCAGGACATATAGACAATGTCTTCCATATGGATAAAGAAGTGATCGAATTTTCAGAGATGCGTCCTGAAGATTATTTTATTGATGATTTGTGATAGTTGAAATTGCGAATATTGAGAAACTAAAAAACTAAGATTTTGAGAAACTGAGATTCTGAGAAACTAAGAAACTGAGATTTTGAGAAACTGAGAAACTAGGATTTTGAGAAACTAAGATTATGAGAAATTGAGATTCTGAGAAACTAAGATTTTGAAAAATTGAAAAACTGAAACTGAGATTTTGAGAAACTGAGATTTTGAGAAACTGAGATTCTGAGATTTTCATCGTGAATGTTGTGAATAGTGATCGTGAATATTGTGAATATTAATCATGAACATTGTGCAACGTAAAATAGACGATTTAGTCCTAGTAGATCAAAGCAAATATCGAATTAAACAAGATTATCGTTATAGTCAATTCAATTGTCAAGTTTTTGTTATTTTCTTCTTAGGTTGAGAAGCATAGTATTTTATTTTTTACAACCTCAATGACCCAACAACATTTGCACAAATGGCTATGGACCAAGAGACTATATAGATCCTGAATTTTTATATATTTATGAAGTCAATCATAACATTTTCAACGTCTTTTCATTTCTATTAAATCATCATATTCCGTTAAACATTCGAGCAAATGTTGTGCAATGCTTTTTGCTAAGTTTAAGAGAAAATGATTGTAATGCTACAATTTGAAAAAAAAAATGGTACAAAAATGATCCAATTTTTAAAATCCAATATGAGCAAATCACATCATTCGAAACATACATAAAACTTTTTACCAACAATGACAATCAATCGCCAATACAATATGACAGCTTTTGTTTGTTTTGGTTTTGAAAATGCATGAATTATAAGTTAGTAGACACGGATTCAACAACAACAATTCGAGAAATTGTGACATGCATCAATCCAATTGGAACAATGAAAATCGTGATTGTACAAACAAATACTGACAACAAAGTAGAAGTATATCCTTGAGAAGAACCAAGAACAACCATAGAATTGCGTATCTCGTCAAACAACAGAAAACGACAGCGATACAAATGGACATAAACAATGAAACAAAATCTACTCTCTAATAAATCAATTTCACTACTTGTCACAAATATCGATTGGTAACAAATTTAAGCAGGTCCATCAAGACTCACAACTATATTCAAACAACAACATCATTTATTACTTGAGAAAGTACATAAAAACAAATGAATATCATCAACTAGTAAACGAAGCAAAAAACACAATAATGATTCCACTAAGCAATTTGAGTGAGTAAGAAATATTTGTTGAAGATTTCATACAAAAACATGGAAGAAATTCCAAAAAAATTGCAAAGTACAAAGAAAGAATCAAGGATTATCCTAAAACAAGATAATTTATCTGGGCTCTTCAACAACTCATGGGCCAAAATGCTCAAAATATAATAAAGTCATATAACAAATTTATCCTTTTTAATTAGGATTTCAATTGATTCAAACTTTAGGCCATTGTTTGAAAAAGCCAACAAGCACAAGAATGGATTCAACGTCTTTCTCTAAAAAACAACTTTGTACAAAACTTATAATAAATTGAGTCTTAAAATAAATAACAACAAATATAATAGATCTCATCTAACATTCAAATGTGTGTTAAAAACTTACAACAAACTACTATCCAAAATTTGAAATTACAAAATAATTTATCACAAATCCTAAAATTTTAAGATTCATGCTATTATGACATGGCAAGGCCTTTGTGATATAATACCACATCGTGTTATTCATGGTGTCCCAAAGAGATTGGTGGGCACCAACAAAGTAGTGGCCTATAAAATCAAATGCATATTACATTTAAAAAGGTCATGTTTTTTATTAAATGCATACCACCCTTTATAAAATGGCTAATTTTAGAAAAAAAATTACATACTCAAACACGGGTTTATACTCGGCTGGTATCACCCTTGCAATACCTAGGTCGGTTGATACTAGCCACCAATTTAAAAACATGATGATACTAATATTCGACTGGTATCAAATTTTTTTAAAAAAGTATAATACCAGGACCGCTGGTATTAAAAATATCAGTACCCGCCCCAACGTTGGTTATAACTCCTTCACAGGACGGTTTGATTCTTAACCTCAATCCAGGAATGCCCATCCACTCTACATAGAAGCCGATTCTTAAAAAAAATCCCCATCAATAATCGGATAAAAAATAAATAAATAAATCAATACCCGACCAACAACAAATGTAGGTACCTACAACCCACTATCACAAACTCTTCCTAGGTTTGCAAAAAAAAAAAGTCCTAGTGGCCCGAAATATCTCACTTACCTAATTTGGAAAACGAATTGGACCTGGCAGCTGGATGCATAGCAAAGGTGACGTGTCATCTTTACAGCGCATGTAACAAAACGAGATGACACGTGGCAGAATCCTAGCGAGTAGCGCAAATTCCAG